>PVKM010000199.1:0-130901 GCA_004027735.1 Carollia perspicillata
TTTGTTGCGAAGGTATTTAACCACCCACCTGACCCCTCCTCAGTGCCCAGAATTTGGAAGCTGTCTCCTCTGGGCCCACGCGTGTAATAAAGGCTTACTCCGTCACCCCATACCGTGTAAGAGTTCGTTTTTCCGTTTTTCCGTAACAGTCTCTCCTGTCTTACTAACAATGGGCAATTTGCCAGGGAACTTAAATGAATTTATTTTGAAATGTAATCACCATGGCAATCTTAGGTCATTGAGCTAAGATCTTAGGTCAATCTTAGTGTCAACCTTAGTGTTTGTGCTAGGACATTGACTTTAAGAGGAGTTAATGTGCCCTGGCTGGCATAGCTCAGTGGATTGAGCACGGGCCTGTGAAGCAAAGGGTCACCGGTTCGGTTCCCAGTCAGGGCACATGCCTGGGTTGTAGGCCAGGTTCCTGGTGAGGAACACATGAAAGGCAACCACACATTGATGTTTCTCTCCCACTCTTTCTCTTTCCCTTCCCCTCTCTCTAAGAATAAATAAATAAAATATTTAAAAAAAAGAGGAGTTAATGTAAGTTTCTAAGAGCTACACAGCTACTAATGATGGTGATGATGATGTAGTAATGATGACACTATTTTCTGTGTACCTGCTATTAACCTGATATGAGCATAGTCACCCTTATCTAGTAATAGCAAGTACTCAGCTGCTTGATTTATATTTTAACTCTGTCACTTTTCTTAGGCAGGGTCACAGAGCAAGAACATTTGTATCCACCTGCATGCAGGAGTAGCCCACAGCATTACTTCCCCAGATTTAGGAGGGATTTGTTTTTCTACTGCTCAATGCCCAGTTGGTCAAGCAGGAAACCAATGGGTCCTATCCCAGTGGTTGGGACACTGCATCCTGTGTAGAAGAACTAGCTTTGAGGAGGAGGTGGATGGGAGACCTGAAACATCTCAGGATCCATTGCTTCATTCACTTCGCATTGCTACTGCATACATGGGGCAGCTTCAGGGAAAGCAATGTGAGTTTAAAATCAGGTAGGTTTGTGTTCAGAATTCCAGCTCTGTTACTCTCACTAGATGTGGAATCTTGGAAACTCATTTAAGCTCTTGGCCCATGTTTCCTTATATATTAAATGGGATCAATAATAACTATTTCATTAACAGTTGATTGTTGTGAGAATTAAAAGAAATAATTTGCAGAGTCTGGTCCACTACCTGACATCATTAGATGTATAATAAATAATAGCTGGTATCACAACAAAACATCTCACCCCTTGTTAATGGCACCTGTCTCTCCCTTTAAAATTACTATTTGTGAGAAACTTAATAAAAAACTTGGAGTTTTTAGTTAATAATTCTACTTTTTTATGCTAGTCTTATAATTTTCCCTTAGAAAACCTAAGCTGCTTTATACTTAATTGTTTATGTTGGCTTAAATGTTGAATACAACTATTTAAATTTGCCTAAAGTTTTCTGATGAGAATTTGTAGATCATTACCCTTGAACTATATAAAAGACAGACACATTTTTCTTATGCATCTGGAAGGTACTGAAATTTTTCCACATGTATTGTACCAAACAGAAACCTATTCATTTTATGTGCTCCTGCAATTGTTTTCACTTTGTTTTAATTAAAAATCTGATACCTTAAGTAGCCACTAGCAAATAATCATCATTACTTCTTTCTTCATTTTTTTGCTTCATAAAGTCATTGATAAAATTCGATGAACCAAGCACTATACTAAATGTATAGTATTCTTATCAAAACAACATTTCTCTGTACTCCTTCCAGTTTTCCCTGAGCCTGGTATGCTGCCTTACTAAGTGATGCCCACCCATGTGCTCAGCCATCCTGGAATTCTAAGAATAGTCTGGACTCAAGTGCAAAAAACTACATTAACTACAAACCTTGGTATGTGAATCACCATTATTATCTTGACAAACATGGTTCCTTTGATATACTCAATCAAACAATAATCAAAACAGTACAATGTATGCATTGTGAATATTCAATTTTATGAAGATAATGCCAGCTTATTTTTCTAAGTAGTTGTACACATCTAAACTCCTGCCAATAATGTGTAAGAGATCCAGTTGATTCACATTCCCTCAAATGCTTTGTTCCTTTAAAATGTTTACATTCTATCAATATGATGGGTATAAAATCTTCTACCTCTTTCTTGCCTGCCCTCCCTAGATGGAGAAGTTTCCTTACCAAAGCTGAGGTTTATAACTCTTCCTAGACACTTCAAAAAGAATGAAATCAAATACCAGAACTTTCTCAGCAAAAATGAGAACCACAGGTGGCATTCTAGTCCCTTCTTGGCTGAAGGTTTTAAAAAATGAAGAGAAAGAAAATAATGTAAAAGTAAGCAGCATCCAATTTAAGAGTACCAAAAACAGTACATTCCAAAAATTAAAGTGTATATAGAGGCTTATCAGTGACTCATAAAATAACATATTGTTCTCCCTAAAATTCTAGGATAATGGCACAATGAAGAGAAAAATGTGAATTGTATTTTGTTTCTGTTTTTTGCATGAAGGAGACTTATTTACAAACTGTTGGTTAACCATTTAGAGTATAGATACTCTCTTGAATGTGCAGACTACTTGACAGATATAAATATGAGAAAATGTTTCACATGGAAAAACATATGACAAATTATTTATTAATTATGAGTTTTAATCATTTACATTTCCTTTAAAAAACATTCATTTAAAAAGTTGTGGTTTCATTTAATTCATCATCCAGAAAAACATGTATTCATTACTCCACAGTTTGGAAAAGCAGTTGCTGTTTTTAAAGAGTAAATGTTTTATATGTAAGCATGATTGCAACAGCCTTAATTTTAAATTATAATCTTACTTTCAGTATACACACTCATCAAAATGTTGTAATAAAGATAATTCACCTACAAAAACTTTAGTCAAGGTTTTCCCTTTAATTTTTGTCATTCTCTCTGTACCTTTGGTGATGTGATACTATTCTAATTATGTAGCCATGTCTTGGCAAAATTATGTATTTGTCCAACATTAATTGCAACAATATCATTTATTGCCTTTTGTTTTTGTGGAACACTGAATTTTGAAAGAAGCCTGTCTGAACAAATAAAAGTTCCTTAATATAAAGATATAAAGATGAAAAAAAACCCTGTTTTTCTTAGGCATAAGATAGATACTACTTAAATACTCCCCCTAAAAGGAGAACAAATTCACATTAAATATTCATATCAGTTGTTTAATATACCAAGCATTAGAGAAATAATTCTGCTTAAAATTAACCTACTGGCATTATAAAATGATATTATAAAGTCATGACTAAATGATTCAGACCAGGGAACTACAATTGTTTTCAGAATCTAACAGACATTTAATTTTTTTAATAATTAAAAAAAATTTTAATTGTTGTTCAAGTACAGTTTTCTGACTTTTACTCCCATCCCAGCCCACCCCCCAGTGCTCCCCACCTCCTTCCCATTTCCACCCCCCTTAGTTTTTGTCCATGCATCCTTTATATTTGTTCCTGTGACCCCTTCCCCTTTTCCCCTGAAATTCCCTCCCCTCTCCCTTCTGGTTACTGTCAGCCTGTTTTCTATTTCAATGTCGTTGGTTATAGTTTGCTTGCTTGTTTGTCTTGTTGTTTAGTTTCCTATTAAAGGTGAGATCCAATGGTATTTGTCTTTCACCATCTGGCTTATTTCACTCAGCCTATTGCTTTCCAGTTCCATCCATGCTGTTGCATAGGGTAGGAGCTCCTTCTTTCTTTCTGCTGCATAGAATTCCATTGTGTAAATGTAGCATTGATTTTGGACCCATTCATTTACTGATGGGCACCTAGATTGCTTCCAGGACTTGGCTATTGTAAATTGTGCTGCTATGAATATTGGGGTGCAGAGGTTCTTTTGGAATGGTGTTTCTGGGTTCTTAGGGTATAATCCTAGCAGTGGAATTGCTAGGTCAAAAGGCAATTCCATTTTTAGTTTTCTGAGAAAAATTCATACTGTTTTCCATATTGGTTGTACCAGTCTGCAATCCCATCAACAGTGTACTAGGGTCCCTTTTTCTCCACATCCTCTTCAACACTTGTTTGTTGCTTTGTTTATAATGGCCATTCTGACTGGTTTAAAGGGGTATCTCATTGTGGTTTTAATTTGCATCTCTGTGATAGCTAGCGATATTGACCATCTTTTCATGTGTTTCTGAATCCTCTGTATGTCCTCTTTGGAGAAGCATCTATTTAAGTCCTTTGCCCATTTTTAAATTGGATTGCTCGTCTTCTTAGAGTGGATTCGTGCAAGTTCTTTATATATTTTGGAGATTAAACCTTTGTCTGAGGTATCATTGGCAAATATGTTTTCCCATATGGTTGGTTTTTTTTTTATCCATTAAAGTCATAGAGGAGAACATTTTTACTGATATATCCCCTAGAGCAAGGGACATAAAGGAAAAATAAACAAATGGGATTTCATCAAAATAAAAAGCTTCTGCATGGCCAAAGAAGGCATTTAAATTTTTACTTTCATTTTTCAGTGTTGTGAGGGTAAGTTTCTGGGCACTGCAACCTGAGGGACAGTTCTACAAGGTTTACTTTCAGGTTGGCACTATGATCTAATGGTAAGGTTCTATATCCATGGCTGATACAGACTTTTTACATATATGACAGGAAAACAAGCTGTTTTTCTTGTGCTTGTTATTATTATATCCTCAAAAATTAATTGATAAAATATTTTTTGGAGTGCCTACCATGTTTAATGTACTTATGTGAGTGCCTAGACAGGGTGTAGGAAGACTAAAATACTGCTTAAAAATGGAAGAGATAATTCTAGGGAGTCATTCTTCATGGCATGGGAATGTAGCTCAGACTCCACATGGAAAACCAGTGGGGAGTGAGTAGGACCATGTCCACGGAGAGTTTTTTCCATTGGGAATCAGGCCTGCATTGTATCTAGGCCACTATGAGGCTTGCTTTTGTTAAAACTCCCTCACCCTGAATTGAGGCAGCAAGTGCTTACTGTAACTTCCTTAAGTCTGTGCTAAACCTCCCATGTATCGAGTGTAACTGGTTCAACCACTTTTCCCCTTGGTCTGCAACATCCTTCTCTTTGAAGTAATAAGCAACATTCCTTCCTTTGTTATCTGTAAAAGGTAATCACTGCAACAAACCTGTGCATAGTAAGTGAGGACCATCCCCAATGTAATGTACCCAGAAAAGCAATAAAAGCTTGTCCAGGTAGGGGCCAGGGCCCTCTCTCTCACTTAGAAAGTGGCTGTGGGGTCCCTTTTCTCCACAGGATTTCTGTAGTCTGTGTGTATTTGTTCATAGCAGCCACAATACACTCAGATCCTGCTGGCCAGGATCTGCATTAGATAATAATGACATATACATATACAATTTATCCTAATTTATAAACTCACTTCCTGAGGACTCTGCCTCTGAAATTCAGTCTTCATTGATACTCCCTTGATCAACCCCTCTTTATACCTGCATAATTCTTATTACTTGGAGCACACTGTTTGACTCTTTGTAGCATTTTAAGTTTATTTTTTTTAATTTTTATGTTAATTAATCTTATCTCACTGATAAGATTATGATGAACCTGAGAGGTTAGAGATCTTGGCCAAAAGTTATCTGCAATCCCAGTAATTGCAGGCATAGTGCAGATATCTTAATAGTTCTCCATAATTATTTTTGGTAAACTAATGTAATATTCAAGGTATATTACACATTTTTAAATTAATTTATTTTTAAATTAAATTTATTTTTATTGTATTTTTTGCATTATGATTTATCCCCCATACCCCTACCCGCCCCCACAATCACCAAATGCAAGATAAAAAGATGAAATTCAGTATATCACCATCAACTACTAGTTCTGGACTCTTCTATTAGTCAGATGTTTACCACAAATCGTGTGAAAACTGAATGATTTAGAGCAAGAAAGAGCATTCTTGTCTGTGACAGGGGTATTTTGGTATGTTAAATGTATTGCTTTTTTAAAAACTAGGGTACATTATTTTTATTTCTAATGTAAACTTAATGCACTACTTATTAATTTGAAGAGCCAAAACTAATGATCTTGGATTTATGTAATTTTCTCACAAAATAAGCAAAGAACTTTATGTTTTCTGAGCATGATATCATAAAGTATAATGAAGGCAGAGCTGCTGGATCTGTACTCTGCCAACTGCTACAATCCAAATTGCCACTGACCTTCCTCAGAAGTCTTTAGAGAGCTTTGCTATCCTTTTCTCTTCATCTAATTCAGTTAATATCCTTTCTCACAGCTATAACTCTGCTATAGAAAATCTCAGCCAGTCAATTGTGAGAGAAGAGTAAAAAAAATTAAATGGCAGAATTCAATGTTGGCTAGGAATAACACTAAAGAAAGTTGTCTTAGAACAACTTCTGGATTATAACGTGGGAATATGTAGAAACTAGATACAAGTGATATTGAGTTCCTCTATTTCACTTGTTTTGGGAAATATTAACATATAAATCAATTCCCTAAGTTTATGAATATTGAGAAATGATTAATTGAACTCAACTTTCCTTTAAAAAGTTGTTTATATAGGAGATAAGATATTAAATAGATTTCATACTTTAGAAGTTGTGACTTGAAAAATCTTTCACCACAACAGAGTCCTGAACACAGGGTAACTACCCTAGCATGATATAATTCTGTGGCCATCTAGTGGGAGGAAATGTTTGTTACAGGTGAAATATTTGGAGGTCAAGAGAGCAAAGCATCAGAACTGTAAGACAAAGATGAAAGTTCCAGTCCCATATTTCTAAGTACTTACAGTTTTTTTTTGAAGAACTACAGAAAATATTACCAAAATCCCTTAATCAGCATGTTCCACTTACTATCTTCTCCATGTTGTACTTACCTTGCCTTCCTCTCTGTCCAGTTCTAAATTAAACTTCATCTTTAATGTTGAGCTCAGAGACCACTTCTCTTATTTCATTACACACAAGCTAATCTTACCTTTTCTTTATTTGCTTTCCTCCATTGGTCTTATAGCTTTCTTACCATGAGCTATTTTTTCAGTGATAACCTATCAAGTAAACTATTTTTTACATAGAATCACTCTCTTTAAAAATATACTTTCTGCCCTGGCTGGTGTAGCTCAGTGGATTGAGCGTGGGCTGTGAACCAAAGGGTCATGGTTTGATTCCCAGTCAGGGCATATGCCTGGGTTTCAGGCTGGGTCCCCAGTGGGGGCCATGTGAGAGGCAACCACACATTGATGTTTCTCTCTCTCTCTTTCTCCTTCACTTCCCCCTCTCTAAAAATAAAAAAAAAGAAATATTTTAAAAATATACTTTCTGATATTATATCTCAATTTTAAAAGAATAATATCAGAAAGAAACTAAACCTCTAGAAGAAGGAAAATGATGTATTTTTATTTACAGGTAAATCAGAAACGAGGAAAGTGCTGTCTACACGGGAGATAGCTATGACGGAAGTGGAAAACAGAAGAACTTCCTATCTACCTCCCTACTAGATATCAAACAATGGGCAACTTAGATGCAACTTAAATTCAACATGTCCAAACTAAACATATCTAATTCTTTCACACACACACCCAAAAACTCCACCTCCTTCTCCTATACACCACAGCCTCATATCACTGATTGTTAAAACCAGAGTCCTGGAAATCATCCTTGACTCTTTCTTCTCTTTTATTATTCATAACCAATAAACAAACAAGTCCTGGACCACAAATAAGACCACTAATGTCAATTCCCATTTCCCCTTTCTACCGTGTTGTCTAGACCTGCTGTCTCCATTTCCTTACATCTCAATCCTCTCCAAACTGGCTTGTTTATAATGCTACACTGAAATTATTATCAAGATTACCAATATCTCAAATAGTACCAAAAACAATGAACAGTTTTCTGATCATATAAATTGAGGTTCTGACAGGAAATATAATTTACTTTATAAAATAACTCCCTATACACCTGAAAACTTCAATTCCACAAAAAAAGTTCAAGTCTTCTTCAGATCTGTGAGTTATAAATATTTTTATATTTACAGAAAACTCTTTTCTAGAGCTGGAACAAACTGTACAACTGATGAAGTTGACTATTTTGTCCTTAGCAGAAAAATAATATACTTTCTAGCTCTGCTTTTATTTGAAAAGTTTGGGGAGGACACTGAAATATTAGGTTCCTTTGGGATACTAGAGACACTTGGTCATTTTTTTTTGCATTTTAGATTCAGAGGTCACTGTTAGCCAACAACACAAACATCTGTTTGTAAACAGAAACTTTGGCTTGCCCTTTAAAGGCAAGAATAATGTCAAAACTCATCAAAGTGAATAGTGAATGGAAAAACACATCAAGGAGCAAACAATGTACAGAAAGTGTGCTAGACTTAAATGTTACCAAAAGCAATATTAAATATAAATTAAAAATAAAATGTAATAAAGACTAATTAATTTCTGCTTTTATATTCACAGGAATGTGATATTTTTAAAATGAATTTGCAGATATATATATATATCACTTAAGGAAAGTTTTACTTGCAGAAATATAAATATATAAAAATAAGTCATTTATTCACTCTTTCATCCAACATTTATTGAACATATTTATGGAGCACTTTCATACTATCAATAAACATTATTTCAACTACTAATAGATAACTTTTGAATTGGAGCACAAATATTTCAAATGGATTACACTATTTTAATACAATTATAGATAATATTTGTTAAATATAAAAATACTTTAAAAGTATCTAAGTCTTTAGAGATACAAGCTATAGTAAATAATGAAAGGGGCAGAAAAAAACTCAGAAACTTCAAAGTATGTGCAAAATATCTCAGTCATCATATTTCTTACCCTTCTGACTCCAGGCACTTAAGTCAGACATTTTTTTTTTTGTAGTCAAACATTGTAGAAAATAGTGTTTCTTTTTTTAAAAAAAATTATGTATTTATTTATTTTTAGAGAGAGGAAAAGTAGGGAGAAAGAAAGGGAGGGCAAAATCAATGTGAGAGAGAAACATCAATCAGTTGCCTCTCCCATGCACTTGACTAGGAACAAAACCTGAAACCCAGGAATGTGACCTGACAGGGAATCAAACCAGTGACCTTTCACCTTGTGGGATGATGCCCAACCAATTGAGCCACACCAGTCAAGACTTGAAAACTGTTTTCTGAAACTAAACTGTGAAGCTCATTACCTAGAGGCACGCCACTGAGTAATAGGAAGTATCAATATCCACCATTTTATTTGTCCTTATTTAAAAAGACAAAAACCATCCTTCAAAAGAAAATGTATAGGGTTTTGACATTTACTAAGTGGCTTCTTTTTAAAAGTATATTCTCTATTGAATATACTATTACAGTTGTCCCTTTCCCCCCCTTTATTCCTTTCTGTCCTGTACACCCCCTCTCACCCACATTCCCTCCATTAGTTCACGTCCATGGGTAGTACATATAAGTTATTTGGCTACTACATTTCCCATATTACTCTTAACCTCTCCTTGTCTATTTTCTACCTACAATTTATGCTACTTATTCCCTGTACCTTCCCCACATTCTCCTCCCACCTCTTCCCACCAATAATATGCAATGCGATCTCCATTTCTGTGTTTCTATTGCTGTCCTAGTTGTTTGCTTAGTTATTTTGTTTTCTTTTGTTCTTAAGGTTTGGTTGTTGGTAGTTGTGAACTTGTCATTTTACTGTTCATAGTTTTTTATCTTCTTTTTTTTATATAAGTCCCTTTAACATTTCATATAATAAGAGCTTAATGGTTATGAACTCCTTTAACTTAACCTTATCTGGGAAGTACTTCATCTGCCCTTCCATTCTAAATGAAAGCTTTGCTGGATAGAGCAATCTTGGATATAGATCCTTGCCTTCCATGACTTTGAATACTTCTTTCCAGCCCCTTCTTTCCTGTCAGGTTTCTTTTGAGAAATCAGCTGATAGTCATATGGGCACTCCTTTGTATGTAACTCTCTCCTTTTCTTTTGTTGCTTTTAAGATTCTTTTCTTATCTTTCATCTTGGCTAATGTAATTGTGATGTGCCTTGGTGTGTTCCTCCTTGGGTCCACCTTCTTTGGGACTCTCTGAGCATCCTGGTCTTCCTGGGAGTCTATTTCCTTTGCCATATTGGGGAAGTTCTCCTTCATTATGTTTTTAAATAAGTTTTTTATTTCTTTCTCCTCCTTTTCTCCTTCTGGCACCCCTATTATTCAGATGTTGGAATATTTAATGTTATCCTGGAGGTTCCTAAGCCTCTCCTCATTTTTTTGAATTCTTGTTTTTTAGTTCTGTTCTCATTGAATGTTTATTTCTTCCCTCTGCTCCAAATCATTGATTCGAGGCCTGATTCCCTTCCCTTCACTGTTGGTTTCCTTTATTTCACTTTGCATATTGTTCACTTTTCCTTTATTTTGTGACTATACTCAACCATATCTGTGAGCATCCTGATTACCAGTGTTTTGAACTGTGCATCTGATAGGTTGGCTATCTCTTCACTGCTTAGTTATATTTTTGCTGGAGCTTTGATCTATTCTTTCATTTGGGTCCATTTTTTTTTTTGTCTTGGCATGCCTGTTACATAGTAAGAGGTAGAGCCTTAGGTATTCTGTGGTACTGTAGGTGGAAAGGGGCCTGAAAGAAAACAATGAGGCCCACTCTGCTCTTTGCTTTCTTCCAGCCCTTTCTGCTGCTACCCACAAGCAAATTGAGCCCTTCTGCTGCTGATTCCCAGGTGGCTTCTTTTGTGTACATTCCAAGACCCTGTGGGTCTCTCCAACAAATTCTTCTGTGAGGTTGGGAGTTTCTGTCACTGACTCAAGCCCCACAGGTCTTTTCAGTAGAGGCTTTGAAGCTCTATTTCCCCACACTAGAATCTTGGGTTGTGTGGTCCATCTTGCTCCCTAGTTGTTCCTCCAGGTTTATACACATGTGAAAGTGGGACTGCTTGCTCTGCCGGCTACCACCTTGCTGAGATGCTGGTGTCTGCCTCTCCTACCTGTCTGGATGAATGTTCCTTCTTTAACTTCTTGGTTGTCAGACTTCTATACAGTTTGATTTTCTGGCAGTTCTGTTTTTTTGTTTTTTGTTTTGTTTTGTTTTGTTTTTAAGTTTGTTGTTCTTCTTTTGGTTGTGTGAGGAGGCACAATATATCCACCTATGCCTCCCCTTGGCCGGAAGTCCCTACGTGTCTTCTATAGGCCAAAATTTTTAGGTGGGTTGTTCATGTAATCCATCTGACAAATTTATTTTATACCGACTTCCATGTTATTATGGCTGCTGTAAATAATGCTTTGAGGAATTAAGTAAATGGCAATGATACTAATGACAATAACAGCAAGAAGACTATAATAGCTAGCTTCTGTTTAGCATCTGATATATACTAGGTACTTAATATTACTGGATTTACACACTAGCTGTTTTTCTTTGGCAAGTCCATAGTATTTGGGACAGAATAAGTCACTTAAGCCCTCTAGGCCTCATATGTTAAGTATGGATAATAACAACCACTTTAATTGGAATGCTATAAAAATTAAATTAAACAATTCGTATAATTTTCAGCACATTGCCTGGCATTCAGTAGATGTTCAATAAATTGTAGTTTATATTATAACTATATATAACATCTCTCCTCATTTGATAAGAAACCTGGTCACAGGTCCTTTGCATATTAAAAAAACCACAATTTCCTATGTTTAAATTTGTGATTCTTCCTAATTTCCATTAATAAAATCATGTTATTTTTCCTCTCATACTTACTCAGTATTTAAAAATCACCTAAAATTTTACTGACCAAACTTTTAGCTTTCCTCCTATTGTGGAAATGTATAAACTCTCCCTTTGTTCTCCCTCCAATTTTTTTTTACCCCTGGCTTATGATTAAGCCACAGCTACTAGTAGATACACTCCTGAATTTTGGGGAGCTCTGGATAAATAACTGGTGGTAATAAGTCCCCATTTATTAGATTATTTGGAAAATTAAGAAAAAAATCCTGAAGTCCCTTGTATCTAAGTTCTCAGTAAATCTTAATTCACTTTCCAGCATTCCAATGAAACATGAAATATTCCAACAGACAAGTCCTTTTTGAAAGGAAGAGGTGGGAAATGTAAAGAGAATTAGCAGAAGAATATTCAAAGAAGTACTGAGATTAATTATGTACTTGATATTCCATCTTTCATAATTCCTTACTGTTGTGTTTTTTCATTACAGTTAATCATCTCGCTCCAGTGCTACTTTCAGAGAAATAATAGAGACATCTAAAAAACCTACATGTTCGTATTACCCCTCAGTATGCATTCCTTCTCTGTAACTCATCTACGGAGCCCATGAGGTGCTGAAACATTTGTAGATACCATATTTTTAATCTTCAATCCTTAGTTCTTAGTTTCTTTCTTCGTCTGCTGTGTGCTTTGCAACAATGGACAAATGTCTTGATTACCTTGCTCTGCCTAGCCTTGTGATACTTACTCATATCACGTTTCCATCTATGAATTTTCAAACCCTGATCATTTATATGAATGCTCCCACAAAGCTTTCACATGAGAACAGTCTGCAGTCACTTGCAGAGAGTCCTGACCTTTCAAATATATTTTGCTTGATTTTCTCAATCATTTCTATTCTCTTTCTGTCTCCCAGTAGAACATTCTTCTCTTAAAATTCCAAAATGAGGAAGCACAGCCTCACTTATTCTGTATGTTCAATTGATACCACTACTTATTAAAACTTGAAAACACTTAAATGTGCACAAAAGGAACTTGCATTTCCTTTAAGCCTTCTCAACCCAGAAAGCCTTGTTCTCATGCCCCAATCCTATGCTTTCAGTTTAGAAACACTAAGTTGCTATTGCTTGCCTATATCTCTTTCACTATTTTTGCCACTCCTCTGTTCAGAAAAACTTCAATTCCTTAAGCCCTAGCTCAACTGTAATCTTTTCTAGAGAGTTTATGCCATCACACGCCTTGCACCTCTTGCAAGTTATCCATTGATATTTTATGCTCAAGCATAGTGGTCAGCAAACTACAGAATGTTTTGTAGGCATAGGAGCTGAGAAAGCTATTTACATTTCTATATGGGTAGGAAAAATCAAAAATGAATAATACATCATACTATGTGAAAATTGTATGAAATTTGAATTTCAGTGTTTATAAGTTTCTATTGGAACCCAGCCATACCCATTCTTTTATCTGCACTCTATGGTTGACTTCATGCTACAATAGCAAAGCTACGTACTTGTGAAAGATCATATACTCTGCAACATCAAAATATTTACTATCTAGTCCTTTACAGAAAATTTGTAGACCCTTCTTTACTACTTTCCTACTGCAAGTATCCTCTGAGGACTAGTAGCATCAACAAAACCTGAGAGCTTATTAATAACACAGAGTCTTTGGCCCCTCTCCAAACCTACTAAATTAGTATCTGTAGCTTAAGGGGATTTCCAGAGTATACACAGTAGGTTTGAGAAACATTGCTCTAGCACCCATTGTGTTGTCTTTAAATTGCCAATAGTTTAAGAGATTAAAAGATAGAAACATGACTAGGACATTAAAATGTATGAGTTATGGAAGATATATGTAATTTGGGACACATCTGGGTAACTGCAAAATAGCGAAGTGCAATTCCTTGTACTAGAAATAAAGTACAATATCAAATTAAAACAGAAATAAGAAAGCTTAGTTAGCCATGAGGAAATATGATCTAAAATTTTTATCACTTAGCAATGTATTCATTTAGTAATATCATGTGCTTATTATATTCACATATATACTATATATTCCATATAGTCATATATTCATATCATTATATATATGGTTTTTATTTTTTCAGTGTAAAACATAAACTCCTATAGCAATAATCCTAAATACTTTATAGGCTATGCTATAATTCAGTTTTTCCAATTTTGAATTTGCTTATTTAATAATGTGTAGCAGTGATAATATTTGGTTATCTAAATATGAAGTTCTTGGTGCATGAAACCAGGCAAGAGAAACCTATTCAATATTCCTGTTGGACTTCTCAACAATTCAAATGTAGTAGTAGGCATTTATAAGTGTCAACTGCTTGTATAATTATTGTTACTCTTAAAGACATGGCAATATTTTTACTGCTGTCAATGTTACTTGGTAACCCACATCTGCAACCCTATCTTAAGGTCTTAGTAACTCAGACTTCTGGCTTTTCACCAGGCTGCAACCTTTACAGCTACCACTTGGTAGGGGAGTAGGAAAAATGATTCTCTGCAATTGACTAATCACAGATTAATCAACAGTTACACTGATGACTTTTTAATAGATAGTACCTATTTGTTTAGTTATGCAATAAAATGAATGTTTACTGAATCACATGCTAGGCAATGTACCAGATGCTAAGAATACAATATTAAGCAAAAGCAAATACTGTCCCTGATCTCCTGGAATTCACATCTAGTTCAGTAGATAGCAATCCCCAATTGATCATAAACATAAATGTATAATTGTAAACTGTAGCAAGTGCTATGAGGAAAGTTACACACTGTTATCTATGAGGACATATAACAGAGGAAACTGACCTAGTCTTGGGGGAAAGGTGAGCATGAATGTGTCCCTGTTCCCAGGAGAAATATATTTTAGGTTGTGCTTCATAGGCTTAATAGGCGTTAACTGGTGATGTGAGTGTCAGGGGAGGTGGGAAATGCAAGAATGTATTCACAACAGAAGAGGCGGCATGGTGTGTTCAAGGAACCGAAAATAGTGTAGCCAAAGCATTCATGTGGGGGGTGAAGGAAAAGGGTAACATATGCTACTGAAGAGGCAGATAGGGGTCAGATCAGGTTATCTTTTATAAACCATGATAAAGATTCTTATATTTATTTTCTAAGCAATAAGAATTGGGAGAACAGATTTGGGAATGCACATATGTAATTGGGGCAATTAATTAGAAGGCTGTTTCGGTACTACAATGAGAGTTGATGGAAAGCCAAACTGGTATAATGATGGTGGAAATGAAGCAAAAATGTTTAGGAACTAAATCTGACAGAAGTTAGTGATAAATTTAGCTTGGGGGGCATACGGGACAGAAAGATGTTCAAGGATGACTGACAGTTTCTTGCTCAGTCCAACTAATTAAATGACAGTGTCGTTACCAGTGATGGTAAGAAACTTCTAACACATTGGCATCATCTTTCATATAATCTAAACCCTATGAAGTCAATGAGAATACTCAGTGAAATGGCAATTATTATATATAGATTTTAATTGATGTTTACATTTAATGAACATACCACCATTATATGATTTGATTTTCATATTTTATTATTATATTTTATTGACTTATTAGTATCTCTAAAGATAAAAATAAATAGATTTAATTTTAAGTAACCTGGATAAACAACACTGCCTAACACACAAAGAGGAAATAATTGAAAAAGTAATTATTAGCAAGCTTATATATGTGACATATTACTGTCTGGTTCACATTCTTAATTTTGTCAGGGGAAAAATATTTAAATAAGAGTGAAATGTGATACTAGCATGCTTCAATAGGCAAGTATTCATTTCCTACAACATGTAAAAATTTCCATGCTATTAAAATAGTTGGTATTTTATTTAAAAGATATGCATTATTTTCTAAATTAGAGCAATATGTACTAAAGTTAAGACTAATAAATATTTTAAAAGAGCAAAATATAAAACAGCATTTATATCATAAATCCTTTGATGATGATATCCACTTCTATGTCATGTGTCAGAGTTACTTAAGTTATACCCATATTTTCTATTTGAGACACAAATGTTTTTTAAATGTATAATTTAAGACTACAAGCATACTTTTGAAACATATATAAAAACATAAAACATAATCATGAAGTTATATTACTGTTTTCTAGTATGAATGGACATGTAAGTCTACTTTGTAATTATTTGACTACTTACCTTTCCAAAATAATGTAACTTTCACTTATTTTGAAAGGTTAAAATATCTTAGAATGTGTGCATTCTAAACTATATTGTCAGCCTTGTTGGATTTTGGTGCAGTCTACTCAGAGTGACAAATATGTACAGCATATAGTTCTTCAGTTTATTATTTGGCTTAATTAGATTATTAAATTTAATAAATATTTCTTTAAGTACTTATAGTTAATGCCATGTTTTTTAGTTCATTTGATTATTATAGAATACCAGTTAAATTTTTAGAATATTAATAAAAGCTAAAACCACAAGAAATCATATTAAATTTCAGGTTTCCTTATGTTTTAAATGTGTGTACATATTCTTTACTAAAAAGTATATGTGATTGAGTACACTTCTTCTAGAGGTGCTATTATTTTATCATTTTTAGTTTAATAGTCATTATTGAACTATTTTTTGAATATGTTATTAAATACATATTATGTGCAAAGCACCGTTAGTTTCTATAGATATAAAAGGTATATACTCTGCATAGGACACACTGTATGCTGTTACTTAACACTCAATTCTGTATACCTTTCAAGAGCTTTGATTATGTATTATTTACTTTAACCAAATGACAAGTTGAAGAGCAATAAATATATTTAATTATTTTATTAAATACCATAAATTAAAATATTTGTGAATAAGGCAATTAACTATAGCACACTGCTAAGTGAAATAATGAAATTGTCTATCAATGCAGGTAATAATTTAATTTTGTATAGTCTATGTCTTAAACGAATTTAGGAACTTGAAGATTTCTGCAATAATATTCAGTTATATATCAGATAACATATTGAAACAAATTTCTGTTAAATGAAGTTGAGTTTATTTGTAGCAACACGAAGCTACATACATAAAGACAGAAAGAAAAAAGATAAAATTCTTAAAATTTTTAATATAATTCTCAAGGGAGTGAAAAGTATGAATCCTGCCATGACATTGTAAAGCCAGCATATATGTACACCATTGCTTCATTACATTAGCCCTCTTTGTGAAGAAACTTTAAGATTTTACAGAAAAAAAAGATTTTGTTTGCTTTTAATATTTACTGATATTACAAACCTTATTCAGCTTAGGAGGAATACAGTTGTCTAACTGATCATTTTCTATAAGAGACATTGAATGCATTACCTAAGTTATTACTTTGATTGTAGGGATATCATATGTGTATGTATGTGTGTATATATATCACAGTAGCATAGGTAACATAAGTAGGGCTTAAGAGAAGGTATTACTAAGCTAAAATGATAGTTAAAAACAAATCAGGTCAACTAACTTTAATTTTTTATGATCAATTGAGTCTTACATAGCTCAAAATAGCCACAGAAATCACTAGGGACCCACATTTCAAACACCTGAAGAATTTCAGTTTGTAGATGCATACCCATTATAATAAAGCTCTTGATACTCTTTTATGTACAGTGAGAATTAACACATTTAATTACATTAATAATTATTCATCATAAATAACATGTTTATAACATTTTACATTAAGTATAAGCTGTATGTATATTTTTCATGTTATAAAATGCTTTGGCATTACCAGCCTTGTGGAGGATTGAAGAAGGGAACAAAGTTATATACCTATGTGGTGAGATTTGAGGCATATTTTTTATTCCAGCCTTTCAGGGAATTCAATTGCTAGAGTCACATTTTCAGTGTTAAAATGTGTCTCTTTCTGGATGGAGTAGGACTTGTTAGGAATACACATTTGATATGCAAATTCACCTTAGGATGAATTTGTGTATCAAATCTCCACTTAACAGGTGGATAAGAGCAAGGTGTCAACAGGTGTGTGTACAAGCCTGGGAGAAGAGCAAGGAAAAATCATCCTGGAGACAATATGGTAAGTATAGATAGTGCTCAAAGGAAAATACTAAAGATGAAATTAGTTTTCACATTCTACTTAAAGCTGACCTTGGTTTTTTACCACCAAGCAGGGCTTACTGATGCCATCTATGTAAGTGAAATGGCCTGTATGAGCGTTGTTTGAAGACTGAGAGTATAAACTTACCTCCATGCCCATGTTAACCTGTTTCACCAGTGCAGTGAAAACATTTTAAGGCAACTCAGATCTTCACAGACTTATAATGAGTGACTTCCTGTGCAGCTGGAGCTCTTTAAAATTTTACATTTTTTTGAATTTAATTTTTTTCCTCTATGAAAAGCTGCCTGTAGCATCATGAATTTTTTCAATACACATTAAACACAAGAAGTATAACCTCGTTTATTATTTTGAATAGTAAATCATTAAACAACATAGCAGGACAATGTGATGTTGACAATCCTGACTATGATTATCTTTCAATGCAGCCATTTTGATGCAATTGTCTTAGTGAAAAATCACTGTTTTTTCTTCATTTATTTGATCATCAATAATGTGTAAACAGACATTCCAAAGTCTATTCCATCTCTAACCTCTCTCCAATTTTGGTAGACTTCCACTCTTTTCCCTGTATTTTTGTATTATTTAATCTTTTGTATAATGAGGATATATTAATTTTATACCAAAAGAGCCTGTTAAATTTTTCCTGTCAAAGTAAATTAAACTTTATGACAGTATCAGTTCTTTTCCCAGCACTATTGTAATGGGGCGCGGAGCAGAGATCCCTGAAAATAGCAGAGCATATTTCCCACAATGGCTCCACAAACATTGATTGGGGGGAGGGGAGTGGACAATACAGTATTTAAATTACTTTGCATAACAATGGCAAGTTGATAGCTGTGCTGCTGCCCAGTTGTATGTGACTTTACGAGCATATAAGAGCATGACACAGCCTGGGGAGGGTGATGCCTATATGTCACAGGAAACTCTTGCCCTGAGTAAAGATGGTAGCCAAAAAAAGATAAAAAATATGGGGGGACTGGTGAAAGTAGCACATCATAGGAGAGGCAGGATATGAGGTCATATAGGGAATTCCGGGCTGAGTATTTAAATGAAGGCAGACTGAAAGAGAAGTGAATTCTGCCATACAGCCTGGGGTACAAAGGAAGAAGGAGCCATGCAGTCTGTAGTGGGGGTAGAAGCCATGTGGGCTTCAAGACAGGAGGAAGAAGACATAAGGGAGGAAAGGGTGAAAAGAGAAAGCTGATGGAGCTGTGTGGGGACCTGCCTAACTAACAACAGACTGAGCTGTGACCAAGAATGCAGAGTTCTGCTTCTCTGAAGGATGTATGGAGAAGCCACTCTCTTGGTACTGTACTTCCCTGGACTCCACCATGATCCAATGTAATACAGCACATGTTTCCCTGAACCATTACATGGAGACTGAGGAAAACACACCCCAGACCCTGAAAGAAAGAGTTGCTGCGAGAGGATGGCAACTCTGAGACCCACAAGGGCACCTTCCAAAGAGGATGGAGATCTTGCACAGCCAGCTTAAGAACAGATAATGATATGGGGAACTTCTGGGCATGGTTTTGGCTTGTAGTCATTTGGGGAGCAAGAACTCATGGGAGAACAGGACTCAGAGCAGGAGTGCTCTCAACCATCACTCCCCAGGTTGGAATCGTATAAATGAAAACCTATTTCCTTCAACACTAATTGTTGGGTCATGTATCAAGGCACCACATGATCAAGCCCCGGTTTTCTCAGTTACACTATCATTCTAAAAATATTTTGTATTATTAAGTATATGTATATGACTTTAAGACCAATCAGAAATTTAATTAAGTCTCTGTGCAGTCTCATATCTAATTTTGATTCATTTTGCCTAACTTGTAATATCTTGTTCAGGAAGCCTATAGAATGCAAAGTTGTCGATTCTCTAGATCAATGTTTTCAGCATTTATAATTTGATACCTCCTTTTAAATAAATAATGTTCTAAATCTCCTCACCTACTTCTGAGATTTTTAGGTCCATGGATGTGGAATATATTTAAGAGCTTTGCTTTCTAAAATTTATAATATCAAAACAATAGCTGGATTTCTTTTGTACCAATCTTGGATATGAGTTTGTTTCTGAAGGAGAAAACTAAGCATTCATATTTTATCTTTATTAATTTAATTTATCTTATTTATGCTATCTTGCTTTATATTTATTTCATATAAAGTCAGGAGAGAGGTTAAACACTTTGGCAAAGGTGTTTGTTTAACACATTATTTGTAATAAAATAAGCTTAGATTTTTTAGGTTGCATTAAAACAATAAGCTCCAGTTATGGTAAGTCATTAATGGTAAACATTTTACTAGTTCAAAAGTAGATATACATTAGAAAAATAATAGAAATATCTTATATATAATGGTTTAATATTATTGCAAAATAAGAGTCTTGGGGCATGTTTATGGGTATATGTACAATAATTTTTGAAAGATGGTGATTGTTGGCCTACAGGTACTCATGGATACTGATTGGTTGGTAACCCTAAAAGCAAACATTTAAAAAATCCAATAAGAACTCTGTAAGTAAGGTGGTATTTAGAATAGCAATTTATACTATTTGTATAAAATGCATAAGTGAAAAGTAATGAGGCTGATATTCAAAAGTGCCAGAACAAAGACAGTCTCATTTATGTCAGTGTCAGTCCTTTTTTTAAAGAGGAAATTAAATATCAGTTAAGTATTATAAATGAATTGGCAAAATTCTATATCAAATTTTAGGATAAAACATCATTTCACATAAAATAATTACAGACAAGAAGTATTTAGATGGTATTTACCAATAGGTATTAAAGATATATTAGTAACTGGAAGGGGAGGAAATAATACCTGAAAAATTACCATTATTTTAACAATTTCAAATGACAGTATACATTTTGGAATGTGAAAACAAAATATATATGTAAAACATGGCAAAAAAGTTTTAAATGTGGAGATTTTCTTAAAATATAAAACTGTGGGAACCCACTTAAAACCCAAGAGTTTGTATATAGACTCTTTTAAATTGAAGTCATTTTGAGATTCTACAGATGTAGAAAAAAATCTCCTTTGAGTTTCCCTTATCTGACTAAGAGTAGCAGCTTCTGGAAAATGAGGCTACCATAAATCTATCCAGGAGAGTTTCATGGCTCAGAAGGAGACAGAAAGACCACATATACCTGTATAGACAAACCTTATAACCTGTTTGTTCTTGTAAAGACTCATTTTCCTTTCCTAAAGAAACCTATTTGTTTTTCCTGTGAAAAACCTTCCTCACTTCCCTGCCACCACTAAAATAGGTATGTGTGTAAGCTTTTAATTTGAACAATTAAACAATCCATCTCCTTTCTTTTTGTCTCCTATATACATATGAAACAAACCTTTATTGCCTGTCAATCTCTTTTGTCAGTTTAATTTTCAGGACCCAGTTACAGATCCTAAGAGGGTAGAAGAAAAGTTTTTCCTCCCCTAAGAAGCTAATTCTTCCATTCATCCAAGTAAGTAAAATGAAGTGATTAATAGCCATTAGAGTTATGAAATATACATAGGAAATATCAATTATCAAATTATTTGAAGACATTAAAGTATATTATTAGCTCATAAAGTTACCATAATTTGAAGCATAGTAGAAAATATAATACTTATGTGTTAAATTCTAAGCCACCACTTAAATAATTTAATGTGACTATACCTTTAGTCATCTAACAGTAGATTATTCATACAATGAATTATAAAATCAAATGGTTATATATTTAATTCCTTATGACAACACATAAAAATTAGTCTGACTTCAAATTAGTGAATAACAACTTGTGTAAAAGTTTTACTATTTTAATCTAAATGTCAGAAAATGCATTTAACATTATAGATTTGAACTGGAATTTTTATGTCTCTTATAGCTTCTCAATAATGTAAAATTTATTGAAATAAGTACATGAAAATATATATCACATTAAACCTTTATTTTAACAAACTGGTAGGAAACCTATAATAAATAAAAATAATTTCTGCACGAAAAGAGACATAAAACTGGTTTCACCTAGCATATTCCAAGAAAATTAGGTATAAAATTAATAGCAATCTTTGAGCAATGGGACTCCATACTTGTTGAAGAAGCTTATTGTCAAATTATTAGTCTGTAGAATACAACTTATACATAGAATTTCAGTAAAGTATTAAAAGATTTCAGTATATAGTAATGATCCTACCTGCTGTAGTTCTGAGTTAATTTTACCTAACTGTACAAGTACACTTCCAGGGAGTAAAACATCTGTGGGCAGAGAACAGCTGCCAATGGAATTACTACCTCCTACTGGTTAATTGTAGCTATTGCAGTCAGAAAAAATGTGACCTATGATTGATAAGCCATTTATTCATGAAGGATTTATTGCACCACCCCCAGCCATTGGGGAAGGACTGAAATATCGTAAAATGAAGGATCCCTGCTTTTTCTTAAAAGCAACCAATCTGATAGTTTGAAATTTTCTTTAAGACTTATCAACTGAAAATATATTTTCTAATGTTTCTAAAATTGAGTGCACATTTCTAAAATTTTAATTATTTTGAAAAAAGTCTGGAATGCCTAGGTAAAATGAAATCTTTTCTTAATTTAGGTCTCTCTCTTTAGCCTCACTTGCTTCATCCTTCCTTCAAGATCACATTGTTTTTTGCATTTTTTGCATCTAAGCTCTCCTTTCCAGTCTTTTTTCTCAGCTATTTATACATTAATCTGAGATATATTTTATTATCAATGTTCTGTCATTTCAAGTTTATATCCATCTCATTGAATTGTTATTCTTAAAGTTGCCACATGATTTTGTTACATTTTTTTCCTTTGCTGATTAGTGACTCTAGATAGAAAAGAAAAATACCCCTGACCACAACCTGGCTCTATATATTAATCCAAACATTGCATAATTCTCTCCTACAAAAATAGTGCATAGGATTTTTTTTTCAGTTTCACATGTGCAATCCTATTACCTCTGATATTATTTATAACTGATTTATAAGGTGACATTAAGGGTAATTTTGTGATTGTTTAAGACAAATTTTATCCTAGTTTTCCTACAAAAATATTTATCTTGTTATTAGCATACCTTAAGATAAAATATTATAAATTAGTAGTTTCTATTCAAAATTGTGCTTTAAAAGTCATAAGAAACCTGTGAATATTTATTATATAAGTTACTGCTACATTTTCCTCAGTTGAAATAATAGGAAAAGAACAGGGATTTAAAATGAAATGTCTATCACAGATATGCCTATCTTACTGTGGCTAAAAGTCATCATTAAAATGCCAATCTCAGGAGGATGATGGTGGTGATATAAGTGGGAGAGGAGTCCACTTCACTCTGCACACAGGTGAAACACCTAACTGATCTTCTGAGGAACAGAGTGAACAGCCAACAGTACCCCAGCATATATGAAGATTGGAGACCAAAAATTGTAGAGGACATTAAAAACTCAGATGGTAAGGAGAGTGTTTCAGGACAATAAGGTCCCTGGGTCCAGCGCGGGGACCAGGGTGGCTGCGACCCCAGGTCCTGCACCTGCTGGGTCTGCCACAGGGTCCCTGGGAGAAAGCTGGGTCAATGGCTCCCGCCCCTGCCAAACAAGATTTGAGCAGCACTGGGAGAGAACTCATTGCTTGACGTTGCAGGGAGTAGAATAAGGACTAAGTAGCAAACATACAAGGGCTATGTGCACCCACGGAGACTGTGGATGCAGGCTGGGGAGATTTTGGCCATGAACTGGATAGTCCCCAGTCTGGATGGAGAATGGGGATGTGTGAGAGGCCAGGCCCTTGTATGGAGCGGCAGGCTTGAGCAGGAGGGATTTTTCAAAAAGAAAAAGTGAAAAAAGAGACTCTCAGAAGCTGTTTCGGGAATTCTCCTGCAGCAGCCGCCCTGGCCTCTGCACCCCTGAAACTGCCCAGTCCCATGCCACTGCCCCGTGGCACAGAAGGACCTGCATTCACACCCGCAGCCCAGGGAGAGTGCACACTTGAATTTGCGGGACCGCCCCGCCTAGCACACATATCCGCAGTCCAGGGATGGTGAGCACCTGTATAAGCAACTGCAGCCAACTGGCTCTCTAAGAGGAAGGCTGAGACACACCTGCAGAGGAGAACTGCAGGGCTCAGGGAGTCAGCAATCCCCAGAAAGACTTTACTCGGTCAGGAGGTTGAACTAGCTTGAAGGGGTGCTGAGATTCCCTAGCATCTAGGACAGCAAAGAACAAGAAGGTGGCGTGTGAATTGCCCCTAATTGATGCACCTCAAGAGTAGCACAACTGGTGGACTGAAGGCCTTGGCTGGGCACAAAAGGGCACTGGGGGCCTATCAGCAAACTGAGAATCTGGGCTGGAGGCTAGGCGAGTGTGGCTCAGGATTGGAGAAAAGAGAACCAATTCCCCCCCAGACAGCTGCAGCTAGGAAGACCAGCAGAACTGGCTTAGCCAGTTTGAAGCCACCAGGATGATCTTTTTTAAAGTAATTTTTTCTTTCAACTCTTTCTTTCCTTATTTTCCTTTTTATCTCTTTTCCCTTCCTTTTTTTTTCTCCACAAGTGAGACAATAAAACCTGGAACTGTGAAAAGACTAGAGTTGGACCAAAAAAGGGGTCATCCCAACAGCTGAAACAGAGAGACAAATTCCACTTTGGTACTCCAGATAACGTCCAAGTTATTGTACATTCGTATTATTATTTTTCATTATTCTTACAACCTTCATTTTATTAGTATTTTTGTATTTCTCTTCTTTCTATCTAGTCATATTCACTTGGCTGGTTAAATTGCATTGCTTGACTGTTTTCCCTTGACCTCTCTTTCATAGTGTATTTTTTAAGTTACCACCTTTCACTTCACTTGTGTTCCATTAGCACACAACTCTAGGTCTTATACTGCCCATTCTTGCTATCCACATCACATAAATTCTGTCATATGATTGTTGTGCCATTATTATTGCAAATAATAGCTGTTCTGTACAATTATAAATACTACACAGCACCCCTCTCAGATTTTAGCCCACTTCACTGTTTCCTAAAATTTATTACTATGGTGGTTAAATCTATTCTCTCACAATACACCTATTTTCTATACTTTACTCTCACTTTACCTCATAATCTGACCCATAAAAGCTCACTGCTTTCTACATAGAACTCACAATCCTTCCCCCACCCCTAACAAGAGTCTTATTTTCTTTTGAGTCTTGCTAAAAAGTGGCAAGTTGTGTGAAATATCACTCTATATAGCCAAAGTATCTCCTATCTTTTCTTTATGGGTTGGTACTGTAAATACTATAGAATACACTCCCATTGTCTTAAACCATTTTGCATTCGCCCTCCAACTGATGACAAAAAAGAGTACATAGAAGCTGTGAACACCAGGATACCTACCTGCTGGAAGAGGAAACCCACCAAGAAAGAAACCACCAAAAGATAACAACAGAAGAAGGTGAAGGAGGGAGTGGAAACCACAATAACTCAACCCAGGACCTATCTAAAAATACAACTAAAGGGTGGAGAAATAATCCAGAACAAACAACTGAACAAGAGCAAGAGAGAATCCTCAAAACATACACATGGAAAAACCAGCTTCAAAACAACCTGCCCACAAATGCACAACAGAATACAAGGGGTGGTGGACAGAATGACCCTCAGTTAACCAGCTGGAAGGAAGGACCCACCAAGGAAAGACCCAACAACAATCAAAACCCAAAGACATACAGAGAGCCAACATAAATGACAGCCCCAGACCAGCGAGTTCAGGAGATCAAGGACATTGCACCACTGAATCTCACAGGACTTCTACCATAGAAGTTCACATCAGAAACCCAAGGAGTCAGAACAGATCAATTTAAAAAGCAGAGGTTAACAAGAAGAGTCTCACAAACAATGGGAAGACAAAGAAACAATCTCCAAATGAAACAAAAGGAAGATGCCTCAGGAAGAATGCTAAATGAAAGACAGGCAAGTCAGCTATCAGATATTGATTTCAAAGCAATTGTTATCAGGAAGCTCAATGAGCTGACAGAGAATTACCAGAAAATACAGGGAAACTACAATGAACTCATTGCAAACTATATCAACATGAATAAAGAAATAGAAACTATTAACAAGGGGCAAGACGAAATGAACAATACAATTTCTGAACTGAAGAACACAGTAGAAGGAATCAAAAGTAGGCTAGGATGAAGTAGAGGACCAGATCAGTGACCTGAAGGACAAGGTAGAAAAAAAACAGCCAGAATAAGTGAGAGAAGGAAAAGATGCTCAGAAAGAATGAAGAGGGGATAAGGGAAATGCAGAACAACATGAAACATAATAATATCTGTATAATGGGCATACCAGAAGGAAGAGGAAGAGCAAGGGATTGAAAACCTGTTTGAAAAAGTAATGAGGGAAAATGTCCCTAATTTGATGAGAAGAAAGTCAAATAAATCCAGGAAACATAGAGAGTCCCAATCAATAGGAACCCAAAGAGACCCACTTCCAGACACATCATCATTAAAATGGCAACATTTCAAGATAAAGACAGAATCTTAAAGGCAGCAAAGGATAAACAGGAAGTAACAGAAAAGGAAGCCCCAATAAGACTAGCAGCAGACTGCTCAATGGAAACGCTCCAAGGCAGAAGGGAATGGCAAGAAATATGCAACATATGGAGAACCAGAGGTCTGCCATCAAGACTACTTTATCCAGAAAGGCTCTCAATTAAAATGGAGGCCAAATAAAGTCTTCCCAGACAAAAGAAGCCTCAAAGAATATACCTCTTCCAAACCAGCTGTGCAAGAGATGCTAAAGGGTTTGCTTTAAGAACAGGAAAAGAAAACAGTGAAAGAGAGAGGAACATGGGTTTGAAAAATAGCAATGAGTAAGTACCTATCAATAATAACCATAATTGTAAATGGATTAAATGCCCAAAAGAGGACACAAATTAGTGGAATGGATAAGATAACATGAGGCACACATATGCTGTCTACAAGTGACCAGCTCAGAACAAAAGACCTATACAGATTGAAAATGAAGGGCTGGAAACAAATGTTCCAAGTAAATGGACAAGAAAAAAAAGCTGGGGTAGCAATACTCATATCAGACAAAATAGAGTTGAAGAAAAGAGCTATAAAAAGAGACCCAGAAGGTCACTTCATAATATTCAAGGGAAGAGTCCATCAAGACAAACATTGTAAACATATGTGCACCCAACATAGGAGCACCCAAATATATAAAGAAAATCTTGAAGGACTTCAAGAAAGATACTGACAGCTACACAATTTTAGTAAGGGATTTCAGCACCCCACTGTCCAAAAAGGACTGATCGTCCAAACAAAATATCTATAAAGGTATTGTGGCATTGAACAATGCCCTAGATGAAATAGACTTAACTGATATATACAGAGCCTTTCATCCCAAAGAACTCAATACACATTCTTTTCAAAAGCACAAGGAATGTTTTCAAAGATAGACCACATGATTGCACACAAAACAAGCCTCAACAAATTTAAGAAAATTGAAATCATATCAATCATTTTCTCCAACCAAAAAGGAATGAAACTTGAAACCAACCTCAGGGGAAAAAACCAAACTCTCAAAATCATGGAGACTTAGCATTTAATAGCATGTTATTAAACAATGAATGGGTCAAGAATGAGATTAAGGAAGAAATTAAAAAGTTTTTGGAAACTAATAAAAATTAACTCACAGCAATCCAAAACTTCTGGGACACAGTGAAGGCAGTCCTGAGAGGGAAATTCATAACAGTACAGGTCCGCCTAAAAAAATAGAAACATTTCACATGAACAACCTCATCCTACGCCTACAAGAACTTGAGGAACAACAACAGAGAAAGCCTAGAGCAAGTAGAAGAAAGGAAATGACCACAATCAGAGCAGAATTAAATGACACAAAGATTAAAAGCATAATTCTAAGGATCAATGACTCCAGGATCTGTTTCTTTAAAAAGATAAAAAAAATCAACAAGGCTTTAAGCAGGCTCATCAAGACAAAAATAGAGACTGCTGGCCAAGATGGAGGTATATGTGGAAGTACTATGCCTCCACACACAATCAAGATTAAGGACAACAAATATTTACAAACAATAACACAACCAGAACACAGAAAATTGAACTACGGAAGTCTTACAACCATTCAACCAGGCCTGTAAGAGGGGCGGAGTCGGAAGTTGGTGGAGAGGGAACAAGGCAGGAAAAGGCAGTGGTTGGCAGACCTGGGAGCACTGGGGAGTATAGGTGGCGTGAAGCTTGCAGACCCCAGATGCAAGTAGGAGACAAGCAGAGCATGTAGGGTATGCAGGGTGGTTGGCAGACAGTGGACACACATTTGAGTGCAGATAAACTGGGCAAGAGTGGGCAGTAAGATGGACTGCACAGCCTAGGGCCCCAGTGACAGGAAATAAAGCCTAAAAACACTGATTGAAAAGGTGCCAGGAGAGGCTCCCAGCCTCACAGGACAGGTCCTCCGGGAGACTCACAGGATCCTGGAGTGTGCATAGACCTGTCCACCTGGGAACCAACGCCAGGGGGGCCCAGTTTGTATGTGGGAGGCTGCAGAGGGGACACAAATCCTAGAGAGCAAGGAACAGGCACCATTGTTTCCTTTCTGACTCCACCCCCACAGACAGCATCACGACCCTGTGACTAGGTTGCCCTGCCCTGGTAAACACCTAAGGCTCTGCCACCCATACTTAACAGGCACCACCTGACCAAAAATGACTTAAACAGAAGAACACCTCAAAGCCCCAGAGCCAATATTTTAAGCAACCAAGAGATAGCTGGTCTATCAGATGCACAGTTCAAAACACTGGTGATCAGGATGCTCACAGAATTGGTTGATTTTGGTTGCAAATTGGATGAACAAATGAAGATGATGATACGTGAAATGAAGGACAATGCACAGGGAACCAGTAGTGATGGGAAGAAAACTGGGACTCAAATCAATGGAGTACACTAGAAGGAAGAAAGAAACAACCAAACAGAAAAGAATGAAGAAACAGGAATTCAAAAAAATGAGGAGAGGCTTAGGAACCTCCAGGACATCTTTAAACATTCCAACATCCAAATTATAGGAGTACCAGAAGGGGAAGAAGAAAAACAACAAGTGGAAAACTTATTTGAATGAATAACTTTCCCAATAACAAAGAAGAACTTTCCCAATCTGGCTAAGGAAATAGATTTCCAGGCAGTCCAGGAACCTCAGAGAGACCCAAAGAAGGTGGACCCAAGGAGGAACACACCAAGGCACATCATAGTTACATTAGCCAATATTAAAATAAACGAGAGAATTCTAGAAGCAGCAACAGATAAGGGGACAGTCACCTACATAGAAGTTCCCATCAGACTGTCAGCTGATTTCTCAAAAGAGACCTTACAGGCAAGAAGTGACTGGAAAGAAGTATTCCAAGTCATGAAATGCAAAGACCTACATCCAAGATTGCTCTATCCAGCAAAGCTTTCACTTAGAATGGAAGGCCAGATAAAGCGCTTCTCAGATGAGGTAAAGCTCAAGGAGTTCATCATCACAAAGCCCTTATTATATGAAATTTTAAAGGGACTTATCTAAAAAAAAGAAGATAAAAATATGAACAGTGAAAGGACAGCAAACTCACAGTTATTAACATCCACACCTAAAACAAAAGCAGACTAAGTGGACACCTAAAACAGGAGCGGAGCCACAGAAATGGAGATCACGTGGAAGGTTTGCAACAAAGGAGTGGGAGGATGAGGGGAAGGAGAAGGTACAAAGAATAAGTAGCATAGAAGGTGGGGAGAAAATAGACAGGGAGAGGGCAAGAGTAGTGTGGGAAATGTAGAAGGTAAAGAACTTAGGACACATGGACATGAACTAAAGGGGGGAGTGTGGGTGGGGGGTATGCAAGGTTGGGGGAATGAAGGGGAGGACTGGGACAACTGTAATGGCATAATCAATAAAATATATTTTTTAAAAAAGAAGTTATAAGAGAGAGACAGCCCTGGCTGGTGTAGCTCAGTGGATTGAGCACGGGCTGCAAACCAAAGGGTCACCGGTTCGATTCCCTGTCAGGGCACATGCCTGGGTTGCAGGTCAGGTCTCCAGTAGGGGCCATGTGGGAGGCAACCACACACTGATGTTTCTCTCTCTCCTTCTCCTTCCCTTCCCCTCTCTCTAAAAATAAATAAATACAATCTTTAAAAAAAGAGAGACAGACACAGAGACAGAGACACAGAAAATATAGGCCTATTCCAGAGAAGGAAGGAGTCACCTGACTTTAGAGTTTAAAATAGCTGAGTAAATTACTTAACTTTCTAAGCCTCAGTTTCTTCATCTGTTATATGGAATCATTAATATCTCTCTCAGAGAATAGTGTTTCTTATCCTTGCCAGAAGATATTTTCATTGATTTTAGAAAGAGAAAAGGAGAAAATAAAAAGGGGAGGGAGAATGAGAGAAAGAGAGAGAGATCAGTTGCCTCCTGCTTGTGCTTAAACCCATGACCCCATGCTCAAACCTGCATGTACCTGTCAGGGAATTGAACCCACAACCTTTTGATGCATGGGACAACACTCCAACCGAGCCAACAGCCAGGGCAGAGAATAATGTCTTAATAAAGTGTTTTGGCTTAAAAAAAAAAGAGAGAGGACCGAAATAAACATGATCAGATATGAAAGAAGAGAGATTACAACTGATGCCACAGGAATACAAAGGATTGTAAGAAATTACTATGAAGAATTGTGTGCCAAGAAATTTGAAAGCCTAGGTGAAATGGACACATTTCTACAAAAATATAATATTCCAATACTCAATGAAGAAGATGAAGAAAGCCTGAACAAACAAATAACAGCTGATGAAATTAAAAAGAAATAGAATAGCCACCAATACACAAAAGCCCAAGACCAGGTGGTTTCACAGGAGAATTTTACACAACATTTAATGGAGTGCTAATCCCATCCTCCTCAGATTACTTAAAAATATTCAAGAAGATGGAAGATTCCCAAACTCTTTTTTTAAAGCCAGCACCATCCTAATCCCAAAACCAGATAAAGACATAACAAAGAAAGAAGACTTCAGGCCAATGTCTCTGATGAAAATAGATGCTGAAGTCCTCAACTAAATATTGGCAAACCACATCCAGCAATACATTTAAAAGATCATGCACTATGACCAAGTGGGATTGATCTCAGAGGTGCAAAAATGGTACAATATTCACAAATCATCACATAAAAAAATAAAGGCAAAAATCACATGATCGTATCAGTAGATGAAGAAAAAGCATTTGATAAGGTACAACACCCATTTATGATAAAAACACTCATTAAGGTGGGAAGACAGGGAGCATTTCTCAACAGTATAAAGGCCATATATGAGAGTCATGTAGTCAACATCATGCTCAATGGGCAAAAAATTAGAGCTTTCCCACTAAGATCAGGATCAAGGCAAGGATGCCCGCTTTCATCACTCTTATTCAACATAATACTGGACGTCCTAGCCACAGCAGTCAGATAAGAAAAATAAATAAAAAGCTTCCAAATTGGAGAGGAGGAAGTAAATATCTCATTGTTTGCAGATGACATCATAGTGTTCATAGAAAATCCTATAGACTCCACCAAAAACTACTTGACCTAGTAAATGAATTTGGCAAAATAATGATATACAAGGTCAATACTTAGAAATCAAAGGCATTTATGTACACAAACAATAAAATATCAGAAACAGAAATCAGGAAAATAATCCCATTTGGTATAGCAACAGGAAAAATAAAGTACCTAAAAGGAATCTAACCAAGGAGGTGAAAGATCTCTGTTCAGAAAACTATACAACACTGAAGAAAGAAATTAAGGAAGACACAAACAAATGGAAGCATGTACCATGCTAATGGATTGAAAGAATTAACCTCATCAAAATGTTCATGCTACCCAAAGCGATTTATAGATTCCATGCAATCCCTATTAAAGTACCAATGACGTATTTCACAGATATAGAACAAACATTTCAGAAATTTGTATGGAACCATAAACGACCCTGAATAGCTGTAGCAATTTTGAGAAAGAAGAACAAAGCAGGTAGGATCACAATACCTGATATCAAATTGTATTACAAGGCCACCATAATCAAACAGCCTGGTACTGGCATAAAAACAGGTATGTAGAACAATGAAATAGAACAGAGAGCCCAGTAATAAACTCAAGTCTCTATAGTTAATTAATAATTGACAAAGGGGAAAGAAGCATAAAATGAAGTAAAAATAGCCTCTTCAACAAATGACACTGAGAGATCTGGACAGCTACATGCAAAAAAATATAACTTGATCACCAACTTACACCATACACAAAAATAAATTCAAGGTGGATAAAAGAGTTAAATATAAGTCATGATGCTATAAAAGTCCTAGGGGAAAACCTTGGCAGGAAAATCTCAGACATTCCATGCATCAATACCTTCACGGACATCTCCCCTAAAGCAAGGGACATAAATGAAAGAGTAAACAAATTGTTCCTCATCAAATTAAAAAGCTTCTCCCTGGCTAAAGAAAACAGCATTAAAATGAAAAGAGAGCCAACTGTGTGGGAAAACATATTTGCCAATGACAACTCTGACAAGGGCTTGATCTCCCAAATATATAATGAACTCACACAACTATGCCAGGAAGACAGTAAGCCCAATTTAAAAATTGGCAAAAGATATGAACACACACTTCTCCAAGGAGGACATGCAGAGGGCCCAGAGACATATGAAAAAATGCTCAGCATCACTAGCCATCAGAGAGATGCAAATTAAAACCACAATGAAATACCACCTCAGAATGCTCAGAATGTCCATCATAAAAAAATCAACAAACAAATGTTGGACAGGGTGGGGAGAAAAGGGAACCCTAGTGTACTTTGGTGGGAATGCAGACTGGTGCAGCCACTGAGGCAAACAGTATGGAATTTCTTCAGAAAAACTAAGAATGAAACTCCTTTTGACCCAGTAATTCCACTGCTTGGATTATTCCCTAACAGCCCTGAAACACCAATTCAAAAGAACCTATGCACCCAAATATTCATAGAAGCACAATTTACAATAGCCAAGTGCTGGAAGCAACCTAAGTGCCTATCAGAAAATGAGTGGATCAAAAATACAATAGTACATTTATACAATGGAGTACTATGCAGCAGAGAGAAAGAAGGAGCTCCTACCATTTGGGACAGCATGAATGGAACTGGAGAGCAGTATGCTACCTGAAATAAACCAGGCAGTGAGGGACAAATACCATATGATCTCACCTTTAACTGGAACATAACCAACAAAAGAAAAATGCAAACAAAATATAACCAGAGACATGAAATTAAGAACAATCTAACAATAGCCAGAGGGGAGGAGGGGAGGGACTGTGGGGAGAAGGTTTTCAGGAACTAATCTAAAGGACATATGGATAAAACCAAGGGGAGGGTGGAATCAAGCGAGGGAGGTGGGTTTGGCTGGGGTAGGGGGTAGTGGTGTGGAAAAATTCAGACAATTTTGATTGAACAATAAAATGATTAAAAAAAAACAAAATAAAATGCCAATTCTCAATCTTGAGAAGAAGGAATAAATCCTTGCATTACAAAAGAGCTTAATGTACTTTTGTGGCATAATAAGAATATTTAATAAAAGAGTATTTTTTTTAATTCAGTGTTAAAATATGCCCACATTCAAACCCAATGGTACTTGTTACTATCTATTTTGACTTTTAAAAAATGTGTCTTCACCAAGGTGGGTGGAGGTGAAAGAGAGTATAGGAGGAATAAATTGTAATAAAAATATAAGAAACAGGAAATATAAGCCTCAAAAAAGATAAAAATGTGTCTTACAGAAGTATAGTTTACATAATAAAATATACATGTTTTAAATATAGAATATGATCAGTTTTGATAAAATTATACACACCTGTATAAATCACTACACCAATGAAGATATGAAATATTTCCATTCTCCTGATCCCCTCCCAACTCTAGGAAAACCACATTCTTCTATCACTTTAGATTATTTTTGCCAGGTTTAGAAGTTCATATAAATGGAATCACATTGTGTGTTCTTCTCCTCTATTTCTTCTACTTTTCACTTTAAAACATTTTTCTCTCTTTCACTGAGTCTCACTTATAGATTACTTACAGCACATATATCTTCTTGCTTTACCTTGTTAATTTGCTAATTTAAATTTTTTAACTTTCTGTTCCAGTTTTCATCAATTCTTTAATACCTCAATATTTGTCTAACATGATACCGCCTTTTAAATTTACTGAGTCATGTGAAAGACAGAAATGCAGTGAATTATGGAAGCAATTACAGAATGCAAAAGCACTGGAAAAACTTTCCAATACAAACTGGCATATTGTCTATCACATTCTCATATTTAGGACAGTGTAGATAATAAAAAACATTACTTTTTACTATGTATAGAGCATATATACTCCAGAAAAAATTAAAATGTATTTGAGGATATAAATAGGATCTATTTATATATTTTATTATATATTATGAGATTATTTTAATGGGAAGTATATTAAATAATAGCATATTTTGAGTAGAAAACTCCAGTTTTTATATTCAGGTTTTATGTACTTTAAATAGTTTTTTGATATGAGCAGATAAAACATGTACCAGTTGAAAAATCCTATTAATATTTTATGCTACACTGGCATACAATACTAAAAGAATAAATGAAAGCCAATCAGAATGAGAGGAAGTTTCACTTTATAAAATTCCTCTGACTAGGTGTAATTTAAAAAAATAATATAGTAAGATATTCCATTTTTCATTTTTATTTTTTAAATTATTTTATTGTTCTTCAATTATAGCTGTCTGCAATTGCCTGCCACCAAAGTGTGAATAGAGGGAGCATTCCTCAACAGTATAAAGGCCATATATGAGAGTTGTACAGCCAACATCATACTCAATGGGCAAAAACTTAGACCTATCCCACTAAGATCAAGAACAAGACAAGGATGCCTGCTTTCACCACTCATATTCAACATAGTATTGGAAGTCCTAGCCATGGCAATCAGACAAGAAAAAAAAATAAAAGACATCCAAATTGGAAGGAAGAAGCAAGACTATCATTGTTTGCAGGTGACATGATAGTGTACATAGAACATCCAATAGACTCCACCAAAAATTTACTTGACCTAATAAGTGAATTTGGCAAAACAGCAGGATGCGAAGTCAACATTCAGAAATCAAAGGCATTTTTTACACCAACAGTGAAATATCAGAAACAGAAATCAGGAAGAAAAATTGATAGGGACACTGGCCCACAGTGTCTGCATCATTATGGATGAAATGAGACATTCACACAGACCACTGAGTCCAGTGGAGGAAAAGGGACAGCATGGCTTTTTCTCTCAAGGGGAGTAAAAGCTACGACCCTTGCCATAACCAGCCTTTATTGGGTTTCTCAGCACATTACATGATGGTCCTCATTTACTATGCCCAGGTTGCTTTTGGTGGTTACCTTGTATTGCAAACAAAGGAGCCAATACCACTAATCACATCACAGAAGAGGGATATTTGTAAATGAAAAGGCAAAAGTGGTTGAACCTATTATACTCATCCTTGGAAGGTTTAGCATTAATTTTAGGAAGTTACATTGCAGTAAATGTTTGCCACTAGGGGCTAGGCCCACACCACACAGAATGGTCTACAAAAAATCCCATTTGTTACAGCAACAAGATAAAATAAGTACCTAGGAGTAAATCTAACCAGGGATGTAAAATACTTGTGCTCACACAAGTTGTGCTCACACAACTACACAACACTGAAGGAAGACATTAAGGAATACAGAAATAAATGGAAGTATATATTATGCTCATGGATTAGAAGAATTAACATCATCAAAATGTCCATACTACCCAAAGCGATTTCTAGATTCAATGCAATACCTATTAAAGTACCAATGACATATCTCACAGATAGAGAACAAACATATCAGAAATTTATATGGAAGCATAAACAACCCCGAATAGCTGCAGCAATTTTGAGAAAGAGGAACAAAGCAGGAGGGATTGCAATACCTGATGTCAAACTGTATTACAAGGCCACCGTAACCAAAATATCTTGGTACTGGCATAAGGTCACATAGACCAATGGAACAGAACAGAGAGCCCAGAAAGAAACCTGAGTCTCTATGGTTAATTAATATTTGACAAAGGGAGAAGAAGCATAAAGTGGAGTAAAAGTAGCCTCTCCAAATAAATGGTGTTGGGAGATCTGGACAGCTACATGCAAAAAAATTAAACTCAGTCACCAACTTACACCATACACGAAAATGAATTCAAGGTGCATAAAAGACTTGAATATAAGTGGTGACACTATAAAAGTCCTAGGGGAAAACCTTGGCAGGCAAGTGTCAGATATTCCACGCAGCAGTATCTTCACTGATATGTTTCCTAAAGCAAGGGACACAAAGCAAGGAATAAACAAATAGGTGTGATTTTAAGGAAGTGTGTTCTATACTAGAGATTTAGAAAAAAACAGATGGCATGCTTATTAACCACTTTCTTATGGCATCCAAGTGCAAATAGCATATACTGTATACAAAAGTTTTCTGATGTATATGCCTCCTTTCTCAACATGATAGTCATGTTTGGCAAAGTATTGATCAGATAAACTTAGAAAAAATAAAAGAAACTGATTAGAAACTCTTTCCTGAATTTGAAACAGGTTTTCCTAACCAGTTGATTTTGAACAGGAGTGCTTTGAGGATGCCTTTGTTTTTATTGATTTTTCAGTAGTAAAATAAAATTGAGTAACAAAATTAAAGATGATAGAAGCTCAGATACAAAATTTTATTATATTTGGAAATATAATAAAATTAAGGAATTAGCTAGATAAACCAAGACTTTAATGCCTGAATCTAACTCAAATTTTCTTTTGTTTTATTTGCCAACTCTTCTTAATATAAAGCAACCTGACATTCCAAGCAAGTATGTCTGTTAAAAATTTGCAAGTTCCCAGAATAAGTAAATCTATGGAAACAGAAAGAATTTCTGGTTGCCTAGAGCTGGGGGATGGAGGGGTGTGGGGGGAACAAACTAGGGGACTAGGAAGTAACTGATAATGTGTATAAGGTTTCTTTTGATGATAATGAAAATGTTCTAAATTGTGGTGATGGTTGTACAACTCTGTCAGTACACTGAAAACCACAGAATTTTATGCTTTCAAATGGGTACATTGTATAGTTTGTGAATTATATATCAATAAAACTGTTAAGGAAAGATTTTGGGGTGAATCCATTGTCAACTGAAAAATCAGATACAATATAGCTTTAAAAGATTGACTGTATTATTAAAAATATATTGAGGAATACATTAATTTCACAAAATAATACTGTAAACATTTATATATCAAACAATCATGAAAGGCCAGGAGTTAATTAAATTAATAATCCCAATATCTGAAGCTGTGCATGTATAAATAAAATATATCACCATTTTATCATGATGTGGAAGCTGGGGCACCACATTAAAAACTAAAACTATGAAAAATATCACCCTGGCTGGTGTGGCTCAGTAGATCGATTGTGAGCCTGCAAACCAAAGGGTTGCTGGTTCGATTCCTAGTCAGGGCACATGCCTGGGTTGCAGGCCAGGTCCCCAGTAGAGGGCACATGAGAGGCAACCACACATTGATGTTTGTCACCCTCTATTTTTCCTTCTATTCCCCCTCTCTAAAAATAAATAAATAAAATATTTAAAAAAATCTAAAACTATGACAAATATGACAAGATAACTTAGCATTATGAAGTTTTTTTAATTGAATGAAAAACATTTAAAGCTCAGTTTCTATCTGACTCCTATATCATATCAGCATATATTCTGTGTTGATATGTAATCAGAATGATGTAATGTTTTCTATTTGAGATGACCCCTTTTTAATCATTGAGCTTAAAACCAAACTACACATTCCAAAGACTTCTCTGGCGAGAAAAAGTTCAATTCTCTAAGCATCCAACAAGCCAAGTTGAAGAAACTCTACACTGTCTTCATTATGGGCAAAGGTTGTATTTGATACTTCATTTCAACCTATCTATTCACAGGCCATATTTATTAATGGCTATTTTGGGAGATTCTATCTATACCTTGTTATAAAAGCTTATGTCTCCTCTCAGCTCCATTTTCATTTAAATTGTACCAACATATATACAATTGGTAATTCTCATTTAAAAGAAGATTTTAAAGCTAATGAATTTAGAATTGAGTTAAAAATTCGTGACATTCAGAATACTTTATAGGATTTTTATCTAAATAGTATTTGCCAACTAATTCTTAAAATCCTCTTAGGGAGCAGGCAACTTTGTTTGGTGTGTTTTATTTTTATTGAACCATTTAGCCATAATATTTGCTCAACTCGAAGTGACAAGCTTCCTTGTAAAAATCACAGAGAAATCTCAGTACAAAATATATTATCAATATGAAGTTACTACACAGGAAAACATTTGAAAGATACAAAAAGAGCTTTAAACTTTGACATTAATATGCTTTGCACTTTCAATGATGATGCCATGTTTAGATCTGATCTCATTAAATTATGAATACATATGACTATTATATATGAAATTAGATTATAATAGAAGCATTTATTGTTATGAAGATATAAATGCAGAATGAAATTTCATGGAATATGTAGTGAAAATATTTCTTGTGTCATTATGACTGCCTTTCTTCCCTAGAAATATGATTTTGGGAAACTTGAGGTGAATCTGTCTGGTTCCTTTTTATTGTTTATTGAGAGTTTATTATGTGTTAGGTTGTGCATATACATTATACATTATACGCCTAGAGCAATCTTGCGAGGGACAAATTATTATCATTTTTTAAAAAGATTTTATTTATTTATTTTTAGAGACAAGGGAAGGGAAGGAGAAATAAAGAGAGAGAAACATCAATGTGTGGTTGCCTCTCACACGCCTCCTACTGGTTGCCTTGCCTGCAACCCAGGCATGTGCCCTGAACAGGAATCGAACTAGTGACCCTTTGGTTTGCAGGCTTGCACTCAATCCACTGAGCTACACCAGCCAGGGCATTATCCTCATTTTTTAAGACTAGAAAGCTCAGACTAGGGGTATCAAACTAATTTTCACTGGGGGCCACATCAGCTTCAAGGTTGCCTTCAAAAGGCCAAGTATAATTTTAGGACTGTATAAATGTAATTACTCATTAAGATTTAAGCGAGAGGTTGGTGCTGCCACCAGGTAGAAACAAGGTGCCTGGCTGGATATAACAAGGTGGAGGGCCAGATTCAGCATGTGGGCCTTGCTTGTGTTGCCACTTGTGGCTTAGACACTAAAACTTGCTTTTTAACTGTTTCCCAAACTACCCTTAGAGCACTTGCTTACTCAATGGTAAAGAGTATATAGATAACAATATTAAGCAGTTGAAATATAACAATACTCCTCATCTAATATTTAACACCATTTTTTAAAATTTCAATTTTTTACACTTACACACTCCAAATGCTCTTAATACAAAGAGACCTATGATTAAATAATTGTGTCTGGTATTTTAAATATTATGATTTATTTCATGTATTTTCCTATTTCATTGCCAATTATTATTACTAGATAACATTTTGCATACTTTTTCATTTTTATTTCTATAAGTAAGTAATGCTTCTCTAACCTTTCAAAATAAACTGAGATATTTGAAAATACATACATTCTTGATTTCTAGAAGTGATATATGATTGATTGATGTTTCTACTTGTCTTCCACTTATTTAGTTCTTTGAGAACATTGTCAGTGACTAAGTCAATGTTATACTAGGAGTCTGTTTTGTGCATGAGTGTTTGACACAATTTTAAAACATAAATCTGTTAATCAAGGTGAAATGGAAAAAGCATTCACAGCCTGTCTGTAGTCAGACAGAATTGGGTTTGTTCCCTAGCTCTACCCCATACTTAACTATAACTCTGGGCACATGATTTAACTTCTTTATATTTCCATTTCTTATTCATTATGGTTGTTTTGAAAATTACATAGGATAAATAATGTACTTTGTCAAATACACTGACTAGGATATGCTGGGCTCTCAATACTAGTTCTTTTTCCTTCCTCTCTTCTTTTTACTAGAGGCACTAATAATTTCTTCCCTGAACCACCTCATACTTCAGAGATTTTGCTCTATATTTTCTAGATTAAATGGTAAATATCAATAACATTTTCCATAAAACTACAGTTTAAAAGTTCTGAGAAATGTTGAATAAATAGAATATTGAAACCACTCAACAAAATGTACATGAAAAATTTATTGGGCTATGCATTTTCCTTTACATTACAGTTTCATCTAGTGCACATCTAATGAAATATAACCAATGAACAAGCAAGCAGAGTACAGTCAAAGACACTGAAATTGAGAACAAGCTGACAGTGATCAGAAGGGAGAGGGGAGGGGATGAAGGGGGGAAAGGGTGAAGCGTTTACAGGGACAATTATAAAGGACATATGGACAACAACAAGGGGGGTGGAAATGGGGGAGGGAGGTGGGGAGAGCAGGGGTGGTGGGGAAGGGTGAGGGGAAAAGGCAGAAATCTGTATTTGAAAAAACAATAACAATTTAGTAATAAAAAATGAAAATTAAAAAAATATTTAAAATGAAAAAAATTGCTTAAAAGATATATCAGTGCTTAAATTTGGTATTCAATCAAATCAATCCAATATAGGAAGGCACGCATTCAAGTGAACAGTAGAAAAAGAATCACAGAACAGTCTTCATCTATAAAATGGACTTTTTTAACCTTTTAAATCATGCTATTAAACACATTTGATTGTTCACCTTATGATTTCATTTTTCATTTATTCTGTAGTTCACAGATTCATTGTCCTTAAAACCACATGAAGGTCACCAGTTTGTTCCCTTATAAAAATGACATACTGGATTAAAGCTGGAATTCTGTAGCTAGTGACTCATCCTTGCATTTATACATTTTAACAGATATGATTTCTAGAAAAAAAGCCTGCAGCTTTGAGCTGTGTCAGAATTCAGTTGCTCCAACAAATTAAGAAATAAAGGCTAACGTAAATAAGTGCAGATGGCCTGTCAATGGGTAGGTCATCTAATTTAAACCTAAAAGAAGACTCTTATTTTTCTTTCATGCAATCTTTTCTCTCTCATGGTGAATATACACTAGTATATATATATATATAATCACGTATTGTTTATCTATATGTCATTAAGAAGTCATAACATTGAAAGAATTCACATCCTTGTGATAACTTTCTATTTACTGAAGCCAACAATGCAAATATATTTTCTGTTCATCCTGAATTAATTAAGCATGACATGATTTCCTAGGACAATGATGTTGGGAAGCACTCTTCCTGGTTTCAGGAGTTGTAACCACCCGCCATGGCTAAGGCTGAGTGAGCGACCTCCGGACTGTGAGCTACTGAGGAAACAAAGCTTATCTTCCTGGCAAGCATGCTGCTTCTGCCATCTCTGACCTCCAATGCTTGGTCAGTTAGTCCATGACGGGTAAGACCCCTCAGAGGAAAGGCAACCTAAGCCAGACACAATCACTTGGGAAGCCATCAAGGAAGGACTCGGGGGGGTGGCTGCAGCAAAGTGGGGGCAAAAGACCCTCAGCTCCCCTGGCTATTTTGACATAGCATGAGTCCCCTTTCCATCTGGGAGAAGTGCTTCCTGGCTCTAATCCACTTAAGCCTGAATCCATGACAGGGAGGGGGTGCAGCTCTCTGCTGGCTAGAGCAGGTTCCAGGGGGATCGGGTATAAGAAAGAATTTTTAAAGTCCTGTGAAGCCTGCTTTGCTAAGAGTGCTTTCATTCATACGATAAGGGTATGGGCAGGAAATGAGTATGTCTCCTAAATTTTTTTGCAACCCCCTTACCTGACAGACACTGACTCAGATTAAGCCCTCAGATTTCTTTGAAATGTTATCTATTGTTTGATCCTTACCACCTGACATTGATTGATGAGCTTTACCTGTACCCCTGTGTGGTACAAACCTAATAAATACCATTTGAGGTAAAGACTCATGGCCCTTCTCCTTTGAGAGATCTGCCACCTTTCCTCCCCAAGCAGATCATGTCTTGGTAGCATTATTTTAATCTGTGGTACATGGGGGAGCTCTTCAGGCAGAACCCCCTCACACAATATAATGTAGTCAATTTTTTTTTAATTTTAGCTTTTTTATTGTTGTTCAATTACAATTGTCCCTATTTTCCACCGTTACTATCCCCTACCTGGTCCAAACCCCACTCCCAAAGACAATCCCTTCCCAGTTGTCCTTGTCCATGGGTCCTTTGTACATGTCCCACCTCTTTCCTTTATTATTCCCTATGCCTTCCTTCTGGTCCCTGCCAGTTTGTTCTTTATTTCCATGTCTCTGGTTCTTTTTTTGCTCTTTTTTGTTTTGTTTTGTTGATTAGGTTGCAATTATAGGTGAGATTATATGGCTTTTCTTTGTCACTGCCTGGCTTATTTCACTACTCATAATGCTGTCCAGTTCCATCCATGTTGTTGCAAAGGGTAAGAGCTTCTTTTTTTCTGCTCTGTATTATTCCATTGTGTAAATGTACCACAGTTTTTGACTCACTCCTTTACTGATGGACCCTTACGCTGTTTCCAGCATTTGGCTACTGTAAATAATGCTGCTGTGAACATTGGGATTCACAGGTACTTTTGAACTAGTGTTTTGGGATTCTTAGGGCATAATCTTAGCAGTGAGATCACTGGATCAAAAGGCAGTTCCATTTTCAGTATTCTGAGGAAATTCCATAATGTTTTCCACAGTGACTGCACCAGTATGCATTCCCACCAACAGTGTACTATAGTTTCCTTTTCTCCATCTCCTCACCAGCACTTGTTTGTTGATTGGTTAATAATAGTGGTTCTGACCGCTGTGAAATAGTGTTTCATTGTGGTTTTAATTTGCACGTTTCTCATGGCTAGTGATGTCCAGCATTTTTTCATGTGTCTTTGGGCCCTCTCTGTTTCTTCCTTGGAGAAATGTTTGTTCAATTCCTTTGTCCATTTTTTTTAAAGTAACATATTTCATTTTATTTTTTTTAATTTTATTTGTTTATCTTTAGAGGGGAAGGGAAGGAGAGAGGGAGACAAACTGGCCTGCAACCCAAGCATGTGCCCTGACTGGGGATCAAACCATGATCCTTTGGTTTGCAGGCCCACGCTCAATCCACTGAGCTACATCAGCCAGGGTGCCTTTGTCCATTTTTTAATGAGATTGTTTGTTTTCCTGGTATGGAGTTGTCTGAGTTCTTTATATATTTTGGAGGTCAAACCTTTGTACAAGGTTTGAGGGAAAACATATTAGTAAATATGTTTTCCCTCATGGTTGTTTTCATTTTTATTTTGCTGATGCTTTCTTTAGCTGTGCAGCAGCTTTTTAATTTGATGTAGTACCATTTGTTCATTCTTTCATTTTTGTCCCTTGCTCTAGGGGACATGTCAGTGAAAATATTGCTGTGTGGGATATCTTCAATTTTCGTGTCTGTATTCTTCTCTAGGAATTTTATGGTGTCACAATTTATATTTAAGTCTTTATCTATCTTGAATTTATTTTGGTGTATGGTGTAGGTTGGCATTGAGTTTCAAATTTTTGCATGTACCTGTCCAGATCTCACACCATTTATTTAAGAGACTACTATAGGAGACTGTTCTGCATGGCGTGGGCCCAGCTCACACTCAGAAAGGCAAGTGGAAAGTGAGGTGCAATGCACAGGACCCACGTCCATGGATAGGTTCTCCTGTGGGGAATGAGACCTGCATTTTACCTAGACCACTTTGAGACTTGCTTTTTGCTGAAACTCCCTCACCCTGAATTGAGGCAGCAAACACTTACTGCATATCTTTAAAATGACTTCCTAAAATCTATGCTAAACCTTCCAAGGACCAGTGTAACCAGTTCAACCACTTTTCCCTTTGCATTTACAAATATCCTTCTTCAATGATGTGATTAGCAGCATCCTCTCCTTTGTTTTCTATAAAAGGTAACCACCTAAAGTGAACCTGTGCATAGTAAATGAGGACCATCATGTAATGTGCCCAGAGAAGCCATAAAAGCTTATCAAGGCAAGGGTTGGGGCGCTCTCCCCTTGACAAAGTGGCCGAGGCACTCTGAGGTGCTCTCCCCTTGAGAGAGTGGCCATGCTGTCCCTTTTCATCCACAGGACTCAGTAGTCCATGTAAATCTGTCTTGTCTCATCCACAATGTTGTGGATCCCATGAGCCGAGGTCTGCATCAGGCTACTTTACTCCATTTTTGTGCTCCTGTTCCCTTTGTCAAATCTTAATTGACCATGAAGACTTGGGTATACGTCTGGGCTTTCTATTTTGTTCCATTGATCTATTTGTCTGTTCTTATGCCAGTAATAGTGTTTTGATTACAATGGTCTTATAGTATAGTTTGATATCATGTATTGTCATCCCTCCTACTTTGCTCTTACTTTTCAAAATTGCTGCTGCTATTTAGGGCCATTTATTGTTCCATATAAGTTTTTGAAATGTTTGTTCTACATCTGAAATATGTCATTGGTATTGGATTGCATTGAATCTATAAGTTGCTTTGGGTAGTATGGACACTTTTATGATGTTAATTCTTTCAATCCATGAAAATGGTATATATTTCCTTTTATTTATGTCTGCCTTAATTTCTTTCTTTAGTGTTGTGTAGTTTTCTGAGTATAGGTATTTTACCTCCTTAGTTAGGTTTATTCTTAGGTACTTTATTTTTCTTGTTGTATAGTAAATGAGATTTTTTCCTGACTTCTGTTTCTAATATTTCATTATTGGTATAAAAATGCCTTTGATTTATGAATGCCAAATTTGTATACTGCTGTTTTGCCAAATTAACTTATTAGGTCAAGTAGTTTTTCAGTGTAGTCTATAGGATGTTCTGTGTACACTATCATGTCATCTGCAAACAATGGCAGTTTTGCTTTCTCTTTTTCAGTTTGGATGCTGTTTATTTCTATTGCTTGTCTAATTGCTGTGGTTAGAACTTCCAATACTATGTTGAATAGTAGCAGTGAAAGCAGACATCTTTTTCTTGTTCCTGATCTTAGTGGAGAAGGTTTTGTTTTTTTCTTGTTGAGTATGATGTTGGCTATAGATTTTTCATATATGGCCTTTATATGTTGAGATATGCTCCCCCTACTCCCACTTTGCTGAGTGTTTTTATAATTAATGGGTGCTGTACTTTATGAATAGCTTTCTCAGCATCTATTGATTTGATCACGTGATTTTTGTCATTCCTTTTGTTTATGTGATGCATTAGGCTTATTGATTTGGGAATATTGTAGCTTTGTTCCATCCCTGGGATGAATCCCAGTTGATTATGGTGTATGATCTTTATCATGTATTGCTGGATTTGGTACGCTAATATGTTGTTGAGAATTTTAGCATCTATGTTCATTAGCAATATTCACCTGTAGTTTTCTGTCTTTATTGTGTTTTTATCTGGTTTTGGAAGTAGGATGATGCTGGTTTCATAAAAAGAGTTTAGAAGTCTTCTGTCATATTGGATTTTTCAAAATTTTTTGAAAAGGATAGGGGTTAGCTGTTCCTGAAATATTTTCTAAAATTCTCCCGTGAGACTATCCAGTCCAGGGCTTTTGTGTGCTGAGAATTTTTTTATTAGTGCTTCAATTTCACTGGATGTAATCAGTCTGTTGAGGCTTTCTGCTTCTCCCTGGTTCAGGTTTGGAAGATTATGCATTTCTAAAAAATTGCCCACTTTCCCCAGGTTTTCATATTTCTTGGCATGTAGTTGTTCATAGTAATTTCTTACAGTCTTTTTTTTTTTATTTCTTTGGTATCCATGGTAATTTGTCCTCTTTCACTTCTGATTTTATTTATTTGAATCCTCTTCTTTTTCTCCTGATAAGTCTGCTTACAGGCTTGTAAATTTTAATTATTGAACCAGCTCCTGGTTCAAACAATCATCTACTGGATTTATGTATCCTTTGAATGGTTCTTTTATTGTCTATATCATTAATTGTCCTCTGATCTTGATTATTTCCTTCCTTCTACTTGCTCTGGGCTTTGTTTGTTGCTGTTCCTCCAGTTCTTGTAGTTGTAGGTAGGGGTAGGTTGTTTACTTGAAATGTTTCTATCTTTTTTAGGTAGTCTTGTATTGCTATGAACTTCCCTCATAGGAGTATCTTTGCTGTGTCCTGTAAGTTTTTGATTGTTGTGTGTTCATTTTCATTTGTTTCCAGAAACTTTTTTATTGCTTCTTTGATCTCATTGTTAACCCATTCATTGTTTAATAACATGTTATTTAGTGTCCATGAATTGAAGTCTTTTAGAGTTCTTTCCTTTAGGTTGGTGTTTAGTTTTAAGCCACTGTAATCTCAGAAAATGCATGATATGATATTGATTTTCTTGACTTTTTTGAGACTTATTTTGTGTCTAATGACATGGTGTGTCTTTGAGATTGTTCCATGTGCATTTAAAAAGAATGTATATATTTTCTACTTTGGGGTGAATGTTCTATATATATCAATTAAGCCCATTGGATAGAGGGTGTCATTCAGTGTCACTATATCCTTGCTGATTCTTTGGGTGGAAGATCTGTCTATTGTGTAAAATGGGGTATAAAATCTCCTAGTATAAGTGTGTTGCTGTCTATATCTTCCTTGAAGCCTTCCAAGATTTTCCTTATATATTTGGGTGCTTCTATATTGGATGCAGATATGTTTACAATGTTTATTTCTTCTTGATAAATTCTATGCTTAAGTATAGTGAAGTGACCTTCTCTGTCTCTTTTTATGACCTTTGTTTTGAAGTGTATTTTGTTTGATATGAGTATGCTACCCTTGCTTTTTTTTTACCCTTCCATTTGCTTAGAATATTTTTTCCCAGCCCTTCACTTTCAGTCTGAAACAGACTGAAACAGAGAACAGGCTGACAGTGACCAGAGTGGAGAGAAGAGGGAATTTCAGGGGAAAAGAGGTTTGGTTTATAGGCACAAATGTAAAGGACACATGGGCAAAAACTAGGGGGATGGAAATGGAAGGGTAGTGGGGAGAGATGTGTGGGTGGCCTGGGATGGGAACAAAATACAGAAAACTCTACTTGAATAACAATTAAAATAAAATTAAAAAAGAAAGTGTAGACACCAGAGACAAGAAAGAAATGTTGAAATGGTGTCAGCTTCAATAAATGACTATTAAGTAAATGTATAAAGGACATATTCTAGAGTGTTGGAAGTTAAAAAATCACTAGGAGACTTTCAACAATAAGTTTAAGCCCTTACATGTGAAGGAGTAATAAGACTCATGAACTGGAGAGAGATAGAGGATAAGAATTAATTTATCTCCACTTGAGAGATCTTTGAGGAAGTAAGAAAGCTTCAGTGGGAGCAATGCTAGTAGCAGAAATCCAGGTTTTGGTTAAGACAAGGAGTTAAAGACAGGGTTCACTGAAAAGGTTGAGGCTCCCTACTGTCTAGTATATTGCTGTCCAGTAGAACTTTTTGCAGTGATGGAGATGGACTATAACTGCACTATCCAAGAGGTAATTGCTAGTCCCTGGTGGTTGTTGAGTAGCTGTGATCTGTGAGACTGAGGCATTGAATTGATAAATTTATTCAATTTCAAATGAATTAAATTCAAATTTAGATAGCCACATGTGGCTGGTGGTTGTTGTATTGCATGACACAGTTCTGAAGTCATTGTGATAATTGTCAGTAAAGTTACACTGAGTTTTTACTAGGTAATGGAAAAAATGTTACCCTTTTAAGTAGATATTTGCACCTAAAGGAGACAATGACTGAGATTAAAGGAAGAAATTCCTGAATAATGAATATCAAGTGCTGTGGAAAACCATAAAGTCCACTAGTTTGGGGGCCAAAAAGCCTTTCTAATCATTTCTAAATTAGACCATGTAAGTGGTCATCTAGGAATAGGTTAACCCAATTAACAAGATTGACTTTATTAAATGTCAACTACATGCACAATGTTGTAATAAGGAAGTGTCTTAGTAAAATGCAGATGACACAGTCTTAAACACAGCTGAAAGAAGGAAAGAATAGATAGGATGAAGTAGAGTTGTTGGGTACAGGAAGACAAAAACTTAATTAAGATTCTAGCTCATGTGCCTCTTGTTTGAAATCCTGTTTCTGGCATATCATTTGTGCATTAAAATGTCAGAAGTGACTGCCAAAAGAGTTGCTGCATATGAGCACTAATATTGAACCAGCTAGCGATTGGCTAAATAAAGGCTGTAGTTTAATTTCTAGGTAGGTTTTAATTTTATTTGTCTAAAATGGAGATTATTAGGCTATTTTTGCAGCAATATTCTTGATATATAAGGAAGCCTTAAAACGTTTCCAAGAAAGAAAGTGATGGAGCAATTGATTGATGTAACACTCATGAAGCTGGTGATTGGTGGTTTCTTTCTGAGATTCAATAGTATACAAGTTGTAGATGAAATACAGGTTATTCTAACATGGTGACAAATTAATGTTATAACTACTACTAATGATAATAATGAATAAGGTTTTGTGCACTAATTTTAAGCTTTTATAATGCTTAATATCCATGTGTTTTACAACAATCAAATGAGGTTAATATGTTATTATATGAATATGTAACACAGTATATTATGTTACAATAAGATAATGTTATTAATGCCAAATTATGGTCAAATTTTCCTAGTTTTCTCATGGCTATCCAAGCCGTTAGTGGGACATAATTGACTATTCCTCTGCTAAACACACTGAGCTTTACCAGATGCTCTACTAAAATAATCTTAATGCTAGTGCTGTACATTCTTATTTTGTGAGGTATTCCATGGCTCGAAAAGTAAGGTGGTAAGAGGTTTTTGTAATGATACTGGCTAATTAATTTGAAGTTTCTGGAGCAGTTATAACTTGGGGCTTATTTGGTAGTGGGTTCAGAGAGTAGTCACCTTCATCAAACTCAGGTCTTGAACAATTTAATGAGTAGCAGAGAATACTTAATGTTTATCAGTAGTCAACATGACTATTAAGCTCTCCCTCACATTTCATTTTAATTTTTGTATTTCCTTTACTTGGAGAGAAATAACTTTTACTTGAAGGAAATAAATGGAACAATAAAATAATTGAGGTTTGATACAGGCTTTAGATTATTGTTTATTAATTTACCAACTAAATGCAGAAATATTCCTAAATAATTAAATTCTAAACAGCAGTGATGATCCTGCAAACCTAACAGGATTTTAGAATTTATTTTCCAGGGGAGAAATTTATCTGTAAACCGCTGTGAGTGAGATGCCCATGTTGCTTAAACCCTTAATGGATTAACCTGACAGTATGTAAGAGGTGTTAGATTTTTTAGATTTTACTTTTATTGCTAAAGAAACAAACATGATCATCCCAGGCAGACTTAAAAGCAGAAATAATATTTTCTTATTCAACTGCATTAAATTAATCTAGAGGAATACCTTGAGGAGTGAAAAGAAAATAATGCAATGCCACTGTTAAAATAGTGATATCTTCCTCTTCATAGGCTTGCTAAGAAGACCATGTGAAATTATGTATATATGTAATGTTCTTTGCTCCATGTTTCGCACTCAGTAGGTTTGCAAAAATGTCAGTTCTTACCTCTCTTCCCATGAATTAATACTGAACTAAAACCTGTCATATTATTATCTAAAAAATCATCACCATAATCTATGACAGCTCTAGTTTTGGACCTCTCAAGAAAGCATAGGAAGAATTAATATCCCTTTCTAGATTATGCAGATGGGAAAATACTGTCAGTGTTGGCTTAAGCATCCCAGATCCTACCTTGACATTGCAATCACAAGCCTTCCACATTTCAGGACTTGCATTGGGATTGTTGCTGTAGATGATAAAAACTATTAGAAAAGATATTGTGTAGATAAAACAAATAAATAATTTATTTCTTCCCCCAGAGCATCAGAACATATTTAGGGAATGAAAAATCTAATTAACTATTATTCTATAACCCACTTCCCCAAAATATGGAAAAAAATATTTCATTACTCCTACACAGGAAGGGAGGGGTGGGTAGCTCCCAAAATCAAGGTATCATGATGCAAATAAATTATACTTTTCCAAAAGGATGATGTTCAGTGTGACTTAAACACTGGAAAAGAAATGCAATTGTCATGGTAGAAATCATTTTTTCATTGGGGATGTTAGTTGGCCTTTTTCATTGTGTCCAGGCATATGTAGTCAACTACAGTAATATTGTTTCTACGTGTTCATATTTTGTTAGAATGATTGATATGTAAAGTTAATCAAAATTTACACTTGGAATACAGATGTCCTTTTGCACCACTGTGTGTGTGAGTGAAGTCACAAATGTCTGCAAACTGAGGAGCTCAGAGGTTACTCACTGTGCAGCATTTCCCCCAACTCCAATCATTTTTAGCTCAATGCCATTACTTTCTAGAGTGAGGTTCTCTTGGTTAGCCTGCCTGAAAGGTATACCGTGAGAGGTATATGAATTTAACAGCTGAGCAATCAGAGGCTTCCTTGCATGGGACTTGTGATGGTAAATATTCATGAAGAAGCTGTGAGGTACTGGCAGAGATTATCAACCAAATTAGATATTCTCTAAGTGACAAATATTACCTGCTGAATTTAAGTGGAAGAGCGCTGTCACTTAAAATTAAAGGGCTCTCAAACGCAATACAAAATATTTGTCACCTGAGGTCTCATATTACCCAACAAGAAGCAAAAGGCAAAGGGCAGGGCACAGAAAAGAAACTGACACATAGACACATTTTGTAATGGTGAACTTTATGTGGCATCAGGAATGGCAATCTGTTCTCACGTTTAGCAATTCTGAGGTAAGATGTTAAGACAGTCAGGTTAAACTGAGTAAAGGAACAGCGCTGGAGACTTCTAAGAAATCCATTTCAAAATATATAACTATTACCAAGTGACTTAGGTAAGGAAGTAAAAAGGTTTGCTGTATGCCCTTATACTCTCTTCTTAAATTTACGTGACCATCAGCAGCGCTGTTCAAAGTCAGCCAACAGCTGTTAAACCAAGACACAGATCTGCAGTGTTTATCTCCCCAGAGTTACCGGTGTTTACTGAGACCCTCTGAAAATTTGGGTGGTGTTTTCATTTAGAATAGAATTGAAATAGAGGATTCTTCTCCTCCCTTTCCTCTCACTGTCCCAAGCCTTTTGCCCCCTCCCAGTTGTCCAAAATTGGATTTCCTAAAAACAGTTGCCCGTACTCCAAATTCAGGTGTTCCATCTGCAGCCCAAACCTTTGTTCAGAGACACTGACATTCAGTCTCCCCACTTCTCCTGGCCTACTTCTTTCGACCCCACACCCTCTTTCCATTTCTCTCTCTGCTTCTCAGGAGCCAGGTTCCTGAGATCCCCACCACTGCCTCGCTCCTTGAACTACAGTCCCCAATGCAAATCTCCCTGGAGACTCTGATACCCCTCTGGAAGAACCTAACTCCTCTCTTCTCCCAGAGACCCCAGTTTCTCTGCCATCTGCGCTTTCAGAGGCCCTCCCTTTTCTGCCGGCCTCCCCTACCCTCTCGGGCCGGTGCGGTCGAGCAGGCTGCAACCATCCGGGACCAGTCTCGGCTCTCCATCCCCGCCCCGCTACCACCCGTCTAAAAGGTTAAGGTCTCGGTTAGCAATTCCGCCCGTGGTTCCAACTTACCACAAGCAACCAGGAGGAAGACAAGGCAGTGGTCGCCACAGTGGAAGCTAGACGAGAAAGGGACTTGGCTGCAATCTCTCATTGGAGCCCACCAGTCTTTTCACTGCACTGCACGCAGCAATCTCTGGCCTCCAGTAAGGGAGCTTGGTGCGTTAGAAAGCACCGCAAGTCGACCTCCTCTGGGCGACCGTGTCCTTATGATAGGTTTGGCTTCTCTCACTCCTATCTTCTTACTCTAGCATAGTAACTGACCACCTCCAGCATCTCTGTACTATTCGAGTCTTCTTTCTTCTTCGACGGCCCCTAACTACACTATTCTAAATGGACGAAGGCCATCAAGAGAGCCCCATGACAATTTCAACAACTCTGATGACAATGGTGTCAAGAAGAGGTAAACAAAGTTCATATGCAATCACAGGTAAGGGGCAAGCAGGCGGATGGCATAGCCAAGGCTGACAATCTAGCTGATCCAAAGGCAAGATCGAAAAGATTAGTGCACCTGAGTAGAGGAGCATCCTCAGCAAGCACCAGAGAGTCTACACAGCGCTGGCGAAGCCACCCAGCGCTTCAGGGCCAAAAGAGGGATGAGAGGTGGAGCCAAGGATGACCAATCAGCGCTCAGAGTTACACTGGCACCAACCTGCTTTGACCCCGCTTTTAGTGCTTTTGGAGCCTGCTCATAGTGGGTACGAGGCCCCGTTGTGGTTGTGGTGGTGGCAGTGGCTGTGGTGATTAATCTGATGCATGAGACCTGGAGAGTAGGGAGAACCAGGATTGGTCATGGAGGGAGCTATGCTCAGGAATGCATCCTCAAAGATTCAAGGAATACCGGCGTCCAACACACACACACACACACACACACACACACACACACACACGATAACTTCAGTCTTAGAAGTGTCTCCAAGCTTTGAAACTCCCCCTTAGAGTCTCGGTTCTGACTCCTGGCCCTATCCCCAAGAGGAGCAACCTAGGCATGCACAGGATCAAACACATTTAGAGTGCAAAGGCCATGGCCCTGTTATAAGGCCCATCCATGCTCTCATTCTTATTCCCAGCACCAAATGCAGAGAAGGAGTAAGGAAAACTCTGGTCCTTCGTGGCCCAAGAAAGCATAGCTTAGTTGCCTTCATGGTCCTATAAGACGCCTGCTAAGTGGTTAAAATCTCACCCTGAAGGCAGCTTCTTAGGGTTTCTGAGGCAGGACCGCACATCTTTTTCTAGCACAGTGCCTGGGGCCCACATCCAGTTGGTTGCCTAGCTGTTGCTAGGACTGTAATGAGGAGGTTAAGGCGGGATTAAGGGGCGAACCACAAAAGTTCCCTTTTGGCAACTAATGGGATGCTGAGTGGCAAATTGGCAAGCAGAGCTCTACCCACGCATTCCCCAGTGCCTGGCAGGTGGCTGCGATAGGGCCACCTTGGCTAAAACGCCTTAGGGGCACCGATACCAAGCTTAGTAGTCTCAACTACTCCCATAGAGGAGGGAAGAGTGGACTTCTAACATGTAATGAGAGTGGGCTCCATAGCCCTGTAACTAGGACCCCAGGTGGGAGAAGTGGGGATTAGCTCCTTGCTGGTCCGAGGTAACTGGGTCAGAGACAGAAACTGAGGCTCAGGTTCAGTTGCCTGTCACCAGAGGGCAGAGTGACTATTATATGGAAGAGGCTATAGTGAAGCCACAAAGCAGCTTGGAGGATCCTTGAAGGATCCCACAGAGTGCAAAATGGAAGGGAGCGGCCCCCTGTTCCAGAATTGTTTACCTGAGTAGCTCCACAAGTTAGAGATGGGGAAGGAAGTGGAAGCAATAGAAAAGATCAGGTCCTTCCTTATTCTGGGTCACTTTTCTCTGTGCCTCAGTTTCCCGATTTGTAAAAGGAACTTTCCAGTCTATTCCAAGTGATATTTGAGAATCCTCGGATTCCCTCCCTCTCCACTGAATTCAGACACTTTGGGGTGTTCTGAAATTTAATTTGGCAGTGAATATACTGTCCAAACCAAAGTTGTTTCTTTTTTTCCACAAGCGAAAAAGCCCATCGCAGTTTTCTTGAAGCATCTGTTGAATGCTACTGTACAAATCTGCACAGGTGGTGGAGACAGTGGTGCCAAATTCCCAGACTGCACAACACACACACCTTTAGAAATGCTTTGTTAACTAACAGTAATTTATAAATATTGAAGAGAAAATATATGTCTACTTTTAAACAATTAAGCATTCTACTTAAAAAAAATCCTTCAAGTCCTCTTTCTTCATGAGCATGGAATGCTTCATCCTGGCTTTTCGGGCGGGACTTGTATTTATTTTGTTGGAGGCTGACACATTGGTTTTACTTTTTTAAATGTAAGTATAAATCCCTGTGATATATTCGCTAAAGCAAAATGTACTATGTGGAGTCCAGAGTAGGAAATAGCATCCACAGAAACCCAAGACCTTTTCCCGCTCAATGGCTCCAGGGCAACCGGGTTAGGGCTGTTGACCATAACAGTGGGGATAAGGGTGAAGACAATGATAATAATAATGATTACAATAATACTTATTACTGTTACTACTACATATCTCAATTGTGGGGCTGTTCTTTCCTCCCAAAGAAAGGCAAAAGTGTCCAAGGGAACTGTAGTGAAGTTCATTCAGGGATTGGGAAGGTTCACAATGCAGAAGAGAAAGCTGGGGGGCCAGGGTGAAGCGTGGTTGGAGTTACGAATTCGGGTAGACACAAGCAGGCAAGTTGGTCTTTGAGCTGCGCTCATGGAGTGGCCAGAAACTGATACAGCTGAGCAAGAGACGGGGACTCAGTGGGGTTTGGGGCACTTGCTTCAGCCAAGAGTGTGGACTCCAATTTTCTGGCACTAGCGGCGCATAAGACCTTTTGGCTTTCCCTAGGTGGTGGCCTGGCCAAACGCTGTCTGATCCGATGAGCTTTGGAGACATCGGCAACACTAGCCCAAGGAATATTGTGTAGGGAGAAATTTAGTGTTCACAGTATGATCATGCAAACCAACTCAAATGCATAGCGTGGCATTCTGTAGTTGCCAAAGGGGTTTTCTCGAACCCCTTTGTGTCGAACCCCTTTGTTTTAAGTGTCTTTGGGAATCAGCCAAAGGTTTCCACTGCTTTCCATTCCCTTCCTCAGGTCTATGGAAGTAGCCCCTGGAGAAACCAGTCATTTAGAAATCCCCACTGCCTCAGGGAACTCAGTTTTCAAAACTTGCCATGTTTTCTAAGAATATAGATGTCCTTTTGCAACTTGCATAACAGAGAAATCTCCCTTTACTTCAAATAGTACTTTTTCAAAACCAGAGATTTAGAACTTCAAGAAAGAATTTTAAAAGATTGTCACTTAAATAGGGGAAAGTTCCTCATCATTCACGACTTTGGGAACTTTCTTATAAATAATAGTAATGCAGTAAATAATAGTAATGGAATGGAATAATAGTAATGGAGTGAAAGTTCCTCATCATTTAAGACTTTGGGAACTTTCTTATAAATAATAGTAATGGAGTGAAAAATATCTGCAAGGCAGATATTTTTGCAGAGAAAAGGAAGCCACACTAAAATTCTACAGGGAGATTCCCCCCATGCCATTTTGTTTATCACAGTACATACATGCAAGGGATTTTGATAATCATTCCATGCATTTTTTCCAGTTTTAAAGCAAATCCTAATAGCTAGAGGGTTTTGTTTGGGGGGGTGGGGTGGTGATATAAGGTGATACTTTCTGCGTTTGATATTTTTGCTTAACCAGAAAAAGTCTGGATCATATTTATAATGTCTCTCACGCAGGCATGATATAACTTTCATTGAATTTTATAAAGCAAATTTCCCTCTTACTGTTTCAAAAGCAAGGTAATTGAATGAGGAAAAATCTTAGCTATTGATGGTTACCTTATACATGAAATCTTTTCAAAGTTGGTGGGACTCTACTTAATGAAAAACAAAGCAGCCGAACTCTGTGTGCTGTGTAGAAAGGCAGGGGAAAGTCTCTGATTATGTTGGCCTTTCTCTGAGTGCATCGTGTTTTTGGAAATATCCCTGTTTTAGCAAAAAACCATGAACTCTGATTCTCTGACACCCTTATTGATTAAAGGAGAAAGAAATTGAAAAATCTTTGGAGGAGTTCTGGGAGGTCCCATGCACATATATTTTACCACTTCTCAGAGTAAAAAGGTATATGAATATTTAAAATTTGTGCTTACTTTTGTTAAATAAATGTTATTGAATCAATTTAATTGTATCTGACATTCTCATAGTTGTGGCTTATAGTAATCAATATGTATTATATATATTCATGTATATATACATTTATGTAAGTTTGAGTAGGGAAGGATATGCAATCTTATGGAATCTAGCAGTCGCACCCAGAAGAAAGATCTAGAAGCTACATTAGAGAAACATGTGTTGTCATGGAGCACATTTATACTATGATGAATGCATCTTATATTATGGGCATGCATTCCATTTTTCTAACATCTGATGACAAAGGTGACAATTATGACCTTTTGTTTAAAGTAAACTAAGATTGAAAGGCCAAGGTAACAAAACAGTGATTCAAGGGGAGCAGTGTTGCTACTTCTTATGCCTATTCTTTCAGACTACTTTGGCTTCTATTCCACATTCCTGTAGGAATTAGAGCTTTCACCTTGCAACAAAAGGTTTGCTTGTTTGAGTCATCTCCAAAGTAATGGGCTTAGATTTACTGGTCCATAAATCAATCTCATTACATTATTTTAAGTTTAAGTTGACCATCATGTGTTACTATCTAAATTATTCTTTTCTTTTTGTAAGAACTATTTCCTTAATAAAATAATAAGTGTCTCAGGGGCAAGGAGTTAGTCATACATTTTTCTTCATTCCCTTCGTTTTCGTCTATCCTAATACTGAGCACAAAGAACATAAACAACATTAACTTGTACGTGTTGGCACAAAAGAGGGTAGAATGAAAAGTTAAGAAGAGCAGGACTGTGAAAACCTGACCTACTCAATGACCTGAAATAAATACAGGAGATATTTTACCAAATTGGCCCATCATTCAAAGAGATCATGTCTGTTTGAGCTGAGAAAGGTGAAACTTAATAAGAATACATGTGAGATGCTGAACTTTGGGTACCAAACTTCTCTGCACAAATTTCAGTCACAGAAAAAGGAAATGTTTGGTGGATTTTTATTGTCATTAAGATAAATAGGTACTTAGTATGATGTAATTACCAGGAAACTTAACTTTTTAAAGAGATTTCATTTATTTATTTTTATAGAGAGGTGAAGGGAAGAAGAAAGAGAAAGAGAGAGATATCAATGTGTGGTCACCTCTTGTGCACCACTTGTGAACAGTTTCCAATACCACACAAAGTGGTCCCCAACAGGAAATGACAGGAACAAGAGAATAAAACTGGAATTAATGGTGGAGCTTACAGATTCTGGCTCTAGAGGAGGGTTTTACAACATTCAGAACTGGTCAAAGGTAGAATGAGCTGTTTATGGAGGTAACAAGTTCTCCAGTATTGGAATGTTCAACTCTACAGAAGTTAATCACTTAGTAGAAATGTTGTGAAGGAGAGACAAGTAGCTAATGAATGATATTTAAAGCTCATTAGAACCTTAAACCTTGCAGAATCCATAAATGCTGTCTCAATCTAGTTTTAGAGGATGATAAAGAATAATGAATTTTCTAAAAAATAAACAAATACTGAGGTAGTTTCTCACTGCTATAAGAAAGAAGTAGCTTCTTACCAAGTCCACAAGACACATTTGTTAATCCTGGTGCACTTTGCTACCTAAAGACTTCCATGGAAAATAAGCTCTGGGAAGCTTATTATCAGGTACACAAGATTATTATGTTGGGATACTGTAATTCTTTAAAGTCTACAAAACTGATCAAATAAAAAAATCAAGACATGATTAAAAATGTAAATTAAATTACATGTTACTATGGGAATTTGATAAACTCAAATGGAATGTTAGCTTTAAACAAACTGACACTTAGTTTTTGATAAACATGCATAATAAGTGTACATGGACTTCAGTATTCTCCAGTGACACCTTTACCAAGAATCTTGAGATTTACACACCAAAAAGTTCACTAAGAACCAGCATAGAGAAAAAATTGAAGGACAACTAGAAGTAATATTTTGGGTAGCTTCTTTGGTTTTCCTACTAATCATTTTTATATAAATGTTCAAATTACAAAGGATTTCAGGCTAACTACCATACCAAATAAAAATTTTTAAAACACTACCTATTTTTAGAGAGAGGGGAAGGGAAGAAGAAAGAAAAGGAGAGAAACATCAATGTGTGGTTGCCTCTCATGCACCCTCTACTTGGGGACTTGGCCCACAACCCAGGCATGTGCCTTGACTGGGAATTGAACCAGTAACCCTTTGGTTCACAGGTCGGTGCTCAATCCACTGATCCACACCAGCCAAATCCCAAAGAAATATTTTAATGAAATTGTAATTATACTATTTCATGTCAGAATCTGTGATATAATTTACCAGTATATTACAAATGGGAGTGAAGTTGTAAGTTATAGACTGCTCAATTCAAGCTGAGAATCTAGAGTCAAGGAGCTTGGGAAGTATGTTCTTTATCATGCAGTCTTTGTATAACTGAGTGACTTGCATGTATTTATTTGATTCTATTCTTTTATTCTTGTTCCAAGAGTTATTATATTCATTATTTTTTCGGTGCTGCCAGATTCTTTAAAATATAGAATTTGAATTGGCATGCAAAGATAATTCCTGGAAGTCAATAATTTTATCATCAGATACAAGGGCATTACAAATGAAGCCACTTTGTTCTGTATAATGTGGAGTTAAGCTTAGTTCAGAGAGTTGTTTCTTGATTTCCCTTAGGCTGCAATGAACACATTTCACACATTTAAGACATACACTATACCTACTGCACATCGGAGCCAAGCACGCATCTCAAAGGTGGGAAAGAGCTCTTTAAACTAGAATTCGTAACTCAAGAGAGGGGGGGAAAGCTTGAGTTTATAAATCTCCTTTGAGTATTATTAACAGTTTGTCTTTTAGATGGTATGACAAAGCTAAAAGAAATCTACTTCTCACTAATGTTTAAATATGCCACTTTCCCTCCTCCCAAATCCTTCATTGAAAACTTGAAATATTTTTGAAAATGATAAATATTTCCTCTTTATGTATATTCATCAGATAAAATATAAATAATGAAGTCTACATTTTGCTGTAAAATGTTAGCTAACAGAAAACCCTTACATGTAACATTTTAAGCAATAATATATTTCACAAACAGAATTCACACACTATGTTAATTTTGCTTTGCTCAATATCCATACCTTCTCCAATAAACAACATAATCAAATGTGTTAAACTAAGATACATGGATAACATGGCTTATAAAATCCATAAAATCATGTGTTCTAAATTATCTGTAGAATCAAACTTGCCATAGCGGTTTCAGCAAATCCTTACCATTTATCACCTCCTAAAAATAATCTATATTGGAAGACATCAGATTTAACATAGCAGAACCAAACCAGATATTAAAAATACACTACCACTAACACCATTACTGCTACCACCACCAATCTTATCATCTTTTCCATTATCATTATTGGGAAGTTGGCCAACAAGACTTAGTTGATTAATGAGTACCAATATGCTTTGTTAATGGAACAATTGGAGCTTTCTTATGTTTATTGAACTTTGTTTTTTTGCTCTTCTCATCATGACATATTTATATAGAATTAAGACCTACAGCACTTGTATATCCCAAGTGACCTCCTTCTCAATAAAAGCTTCACTTGTCAGTTTATCAACAGCTCTTTAATTAATGGAAATTGAGCAGACTAAAGGACATTTCCCTTCCTATTCCACTATGAATAACATATTAATTATGCTAATTTAATAAAATGTCTCAATCTGGCTCCAGTGGCAAATATAAAGCAGTCTCTGTTACAGATTATAACATTATACCAAAGAAATGCGGATTTTCTTTCTTTCTTACCAACAAATTTGAAGACTACTGTTTTTTAGGACTATAAGAAACACCAGACCATAAGACGCACCTAGGTTTTAGAGGAGGAAAATAGGAAAAAAATTTTTGAAGCAAAAAATGTGGTAAAATATTTAATAACCTGTGACCTCACTCCACTGCCACTCCCCCCACCCCACAGCGAGCCAGGTAAGCTGCATTTGGACTATAAGATGCACCCCCATTTTCCTCCCAAATTTGGGGGGAAGTGCATCTTATAATCCAAAAAATACAGACAACTCTCTACACACTTAAAAGGCTAAAACAACACAGATCTACTCAAGGTGGCATTTTGAAAGCAAGTGATAACAAATGTCCTGTCCTTTAAGACTAAAGAAAAAATCTTAAAATCAAATATTTTCTTATAACCAAAATTTCATATAATTTTTATTTGCAGACAAGCATAGAAGTCCTTTATTCTTTCAATGTAGAGTTTAATTAGAAGCCAAAGCCAATACAGTGATGACTAGATACTTATTATTAGGTAATGGTAATCCTAGAGTAGAACTACCTGAGTCAACATTTATTTTTTTGCCATTTGATTTTTGAAGTGACATTATTTTACTCTGTGCATCTTCTTGTCATTTATTGGAAAATGTTACTAAACATCTTTTATTATGTGATCTTTTGGTGGAGAGCAACAAATGCTTACATTGCTAGCAGAGCAAAGCTGGGGGGCAATATTTGTCAGAGGCTTCTGCTTTGTTCTAGTTTGTTAGCCTTTCAGTTGGCCAAAAATTTTTATCTACTAAGATATGATACAAAAATAAGACTTTATTTTTAAGCTGTTACACAGAATCACCAAGAAAAGATGCTAAATCAAGAACTAGATGATTTATCATTATTAATTTTATCTATGCATTTCTGGCCTTGGGATGACATCAATATTTTTGTTACTATAACTTAGCTGAAGTTCAAAAAATACAAGGAAGTTAAAGCCATAGAGTGATGTTCAAAAGGCAAAAGATACAGGAAAGTAATAATTATTATATGATTTTAAGATAAATGGCACAGTGGAAAGTAGCATCTCCATTTTCTGGTTTCATTACAAAGTATTGTGGCTGAATTATATCAGTAGTTCCAGCTTCCTGGGAGTGTTTTATTGTTGTTGTTGTTGTTTGTCTTTCAGTTTCTGACTAATTTAATATGCCATTAAAAAAATCCCAACAGAGTCACCTGCAATTTCACTCTTCCAAGAAAAAAATTTCCAACAGAACATACACATCTAAAAAGATGGTTTACCTTTAATAGCCTTTCATAAATATTACATATTTATATTTTCATAAATATTGCAAACTCATTAATAGTTATGTGTGGTGATTACAATTTTATGATCCTAATATTTTGTCAAATCAAGTAAAAGCACTTGACCCTAAAACCCACTGGAAGAACAAAAAAATGTTCCTTGTTTACGTAATTTATGTAGAGTGACAGTTTATCTCATTATGGGCAAGGGTTTTCTTCTATTTTTTCTATCTCTTTACAGGCCTGTTCTAGTGGAAACACAAGATTTAAGTTTCTCTTGAAACTTGCAATCGACAAAGATAAAATTTAGGGCAATATTTCAAACATTGAAACAAGAAAAAAAATATTTCCACAGAATCACGTATCACTAAAACCGAAATAAGTATTTCTCTCACTCACCCTACAAGTAGAATAGATGAATTAATATAATATATTGTAGAACTGTTGAACCCTCCTTAGTATTCATGCACATGCTGTGTAATCTGATATATTTACAACCTCACAGTATAACCATAGCTAGAAATCCTTTAAATTTGAAGATTTAAAAAATTATGTTGATGCATATGGTTTGGAAATGTGTAGAATAACATTACATGTATATGTGTGTGTATGTATATATATATAAACATACATATGAACATTACATACACACACTCTCTCTCTCTCTCTCTCTCTCTCTCTCTCTTGCTAATTAAGAAACTTAATTAACAAAGCTTTACTTTAGGAAACAATGACCACTAGATGATTTAATGACCAAAACCAAAACACAAAGGGACCTACTGTTTTGTTCTTGACTATGCTGGTCATATATTGGTTGTATTTAGATTGGAAAAGAGGCTTAGAGCCCTGGCTGATGTGGCTCAGTAGATTGAGTGCCATCTTGTGAACCAAAGGGTCATCAATTCAATTCCCAGTCAGAACACATGCCTAGGTTGTGGGCCAGGTCCCCAGTAGGGGCCTTGCAAGAGGCAACCACACATTGATGTTTATCTCCCTCTCTTTCTCCCTCTCTTCCCCTCTCTCTAAAAATAAATAAATAAATATTTTAAAAATGGACTTAAATCTAACTATAAGCAAAAAACAAAAACAAAAACAAAAACAAAACAAAACAACAAAACCTAGTAGACAAAGACACAGTATGGTGATTACCAGAGAGAGGGAAAGGAGGGTGAGGGAAGGAAGAAGACAGTAAAGGGGGGGGATAATGGTGATGGAAGGGTTCTTTACTTTCAGTGCTGAACACACAATAGAATATACAGATAACACATGATACAACTGTACACTTGAAACCTATATAATTTTAAGCAATGTCATCCTAATAAAAAACATTGGGCTATGATTAGCACATTATATTGCTTAAATTCTAGACTAGTCTGTTAAATCTTGAGGTATGGTTTAGATATTAAAATTTAGTACAATCTTTAGGAATATTCAATAATTTCAGGAGTTGTTCTTCAGTGCATACAAATGTAATATGTATTGGGTGATGAATAAGAATTTGGAACACTCAATAACCTTAATGCTTTATCAAGTATAGTATGTGGTGTTTGTTGCTTTAATCAATAGTTTGCATCCAGACCCGCTTCTAATTTATCATCTCTCTTTCCACTGGAATGACACTGAGCTAGTTTCCCCCATACAAGTTTGATAGATTGAATAGAATCAGTAGACATAAACTGTCAGTTTTTAAGTATCACAAATTTCTAGGTAAGTTGAAAAATGACTTCAAAGATGAAGTTAATCATTGCTCTTTTGATATTAGTAGGTGTTGTGAGCTGTGGTAGTTTGGTCACTTCTAAGTATGATATAGAATTCAGAAGTCTTTTTATTAGTTGACACACATAAGCTTTCTCTAGAGAAAGGAATACTGGCAGATGTCAGTACATATGGATGTATTACCAAAACAGTATTTTAGGAGCTAGGTATTTGTGTATATAGGCTGATTTGGGAGTACTTCAGAGGTATTACTGGTATACTCAAGAAAAATGGAGTCATACTGAAAAATATAGTACTAACTAAACAATGATAAATGAATTAAGGATAGTGTCATTGATAAAACAGCAATGAAGCCATAGTAATAATTATAATAATTTAGCAGCAGGTATGAGGCACTTTGCATGCATTACAACATTTAAACATCACATGGCTCTATAAGGTAGGCATACTATCCTCCTTTCATGGATGAAGAAACCAAAGATTAGAGTTTGTGACTTGACTGTTACCATCCAGGAACTACATTGTATAATCAGGGTTATAAACCTAGGTCTCTTATTTCAGGATGGAGGTTCTTAGATACTTGTAAAGCAATGGACTTGATAGAGGTTTTTTGGTGAGTCTTAGACATTTGTAATCCTGCAAAGGTTTAGGAATACTTGCCATAGTCATGTGTTTCTTTGATGGGGTTTTCTGGCTTTGTTTATGACTCCCCTCTTTGTCCCCCGCAACATAGCAGATAAGTTCATCCTATCCTTTTTTATATTGGTCATGTATGTATTTGACTTACATGTGGCCTTTTGGTTCATGGGGCATTTTATCGATTAAAGGAAACATTTTCCCTTTATTCACCACCTGTACCACAGTTCTGCCTGTTTACACCACAGTAAAATTACTGAAATTTGAAAATAAACAAAACTAATATCTTTCAAATAGGTCATCCATAAGATTTATGTTCCCCAGTATAGGAGACTGTTCTGCGTGGTGTAGGCCCAGACAGGACCCACACCCACAGATAGGTTCTCCCATGGGGAATCAGGCCTGCATTGTACCTAGGCCACTTTGACACTTGCTTTTTCTAAAACTCCCTCATCCTGAATTAAGGCATCAAGTGCTTACTGTAACTTCCTAAAATCTATGCTAAACCTTCAAAGGATGAGTGTAACAAGTTCAACCACTTTCCCCTTTGCATTTTCAAATATCCTTCTTCTGTGATGTGGTAAGCAGTACCCTCTCCTTTGTTTTCTGTAAAAGATAACCACCTAAAGTGAACCTGTGCTTAGTAAATGAAGACCAGCATTCAATGTGCCCAGAAAAGCAATAAAAGCTTGTTAAGGCACAGGTCGAGGCACTGTCCCCTTGAGAGAGTAGCTGTGCCATCTGTTTTCCTCCACAGGACTCAGTAGTCCATGTGAATTTGTCTCGTCTCATTCATAATGCTGTGGACCCCAGGAGCCAGGCTTCTCATCACCCCAGTATATTTCCACTTTGGAGATTAAGTAGGTAATAGGTTGGAAGTGGCCAGCTTTAGCTAACAAAAACTAGACAACTATATTTTTATAGGAAAATCACTACTAGATAGGTTGAGAAATGGGAAATATTTTTATTCAGATTCGACTACTCCAGGCTAGCAATAGGGAAGAGATTATATTTAAGTCAAAAGATCATTCTCCTCCGTATCTATCTTCCTATATTACCCATTCCTGAAATCAGTGGGTGTGAAGGTGAGCAAGCACAAATAAAGACAGCTTTTAGGACTTGAAACAATTGTTATATTTACCCTTTGGAACCACATAAAAATTATTATAATTTATTAATATTTAATTTAAAACACAAACTTTATTTTATAGTTAGATACAATATGTGTATTAGAGATTCTAAAGACTTTGGGTGGATGATTAAAAGTGAGAATGAAAATAGTGATTTATTTTCATTATTTAGGACTACCCATTCCATTTGAGATGTTTGTATTAAAAATATTTTCATATAGTGTATCCAAAAATACTTAATCACTTTAGTATTTATAGAATATCAATTCAAGGACAGCTCTTTGAGCCTTCAATATTGAAAATTATGAACCTTGCTTTATGATATTTTCATGCATTTGGAAAATATAATGAATCTAGTTTATATTTCCATGCTTTAAATTCATAAATATTGCCAAGTTTATAATTTAGTTAAAATCTAAAGTATGTATTCAACAAGTTTAAAATTGCTTATTTTGCAACCTGGCTGGTATGCCTCAGTGGATTGAGCACTGGCTTATGAACCAAAGGGTCACCAGTTCAATTCCCAGTCAGGGCACATTCTTGGGTTGCAGGTCAGGTCCCCAGTAGGGGGTGTGCAAGAGGCAACCACACATTGATGTTTCTCTCCCTCTCTTTCCCTCTCTTTTTCTCTCCCTTCCCTTCTCTCTAAAAATAAATAAATGAATAATATCTTTTAAAAATTGCTTATTTTGCCATGAGAATTAAACAACTGCTCTCCAATTACACTAAGGACAAGACTAGAAAGACGTAACTACCCTTGCAATAGGAAGGATGTAAACCATGGTTATCAGCTTAGTGAGATGCTATAACATGTTATCAAGGAAGTTATTAGTCATTTATGCCAGAGATTTTAATGAAGTCAGTGGTGTTTCTGGGAATGAACTAGGTGCAGTTTTTATTCAAAACAGAAAGAAAAGTACAATAGTTTTTGAAGTTTCTTTCAGCTCTATAATTCTATGTACATTTTATTGTAATAAATACCTTGCTTAATTGAAGTATGTTATCATCAGAAGTGGGAAATGTATTTCAGGACAGCAAATGCATTAACCTATACAGCTATTAAAACATGCCAACACCAGTTACTTAAGAAGCCACTTTGCAGAGGGAATGTTCAACTCCATATTTATAATCCCAACTTCTTACTGTAGAGTTTTACCAAAATACTTGTCTTATAAGTACCTCAAAACCTAAAAAATGCCTTTCATACTGAATTATTTATAATATTCTCAAATCAGTTATCACCTTGAGCTGTTTTTTCTATCAACCCAATAGCCTAAGAAAGAAACGTGAATCATATATGACATCATTCCATCATCCTTTCCTATATTCTCATCCCAAATTTTCAATTGTTTTATAAACTCTACCCCCGATATCTATTAGATCAGCCCCTTCCCTTTCATCTTCCATGCCACTGCTTTCCTTCAGCAATATGTTATATTTCACCAAGACTATTACTACATTATTTTTTCAGGCACATCTTCCTGCTTGAAATTCTCTTCAAGTTAATTCTCCACATTGCTTCTAAAGTTACCTTTCGAATGTGTGAATGTCTTCATGATGCTTTGCTACTTAATATCTGTTAATAACTTCTACTTGCATGCATAGGATAAAGTCAAAAATCTTAATTATGAGTTTTTTAAGCCCCTCGTTGGTCTTACCCTTGACTATATATGTCTTGTGTCATCTCCCACCACTTCTCCATGGAAAATTCACTCACCCTGTAAGAACAACTCATGTTCTTTCAAGCAGTCTTCTTATTTATATCATATTCCTTTTGTTTGAGATTTTCTTCTTTGCCCGTTCACCTAATCATTTTCAAATATCAACTCTATTGTAACAAAATTTCTTCACTTCTCCTTTATTTTATGCTTACATATCCCCTTGGTATTGGAACTACCTCTACTGTAGCACATACTGCATCATACTGCCATTATTGCCTATTTGTCTTTCTCACTAAACTGCATGGGGCATAGGGACAGTCAATGAAGTGGTCACTTTTGTAAAAGGTGAAAGATTTATACAATCTGAAGAGAAACCAGAGTATAATGTACTGGTCACTTTTGTATTTTCAGTGCCTGGGTAGATCAAGCAGGTAGTTGAGGTTTAATATGTTTATTTTTATTATTACTAATCAAGTAGAATTTGTTCAAGAGTTGGAGGTGGCTAAACTTCACATACTCTGGGATTCATATCGTTCCTCAACTTTCTTCAAGTTTCATGTTAATATTTACCCTTGTACCAATGATCACCTCAAATTATTTCAATTGTAGCAAGAATTCTAGAAGTAAAGCTGTAATTCAGGGTAATTTCTCCCATGCAGTTCTTGGCTCTAGTTTTAGACATGACTCACTGAAGTTATCTGTGTCTAGCCAGTTGAGCAGTAAACTTCCCTGAAAGAACTTGTCAAAAATTCTAAGTTGAAAACTTTTTAGAATGTTTGAAGAAAAATAAAGAATTAAAGTGTATTTAATTTTGTACAGATGAAAAATTATTTACTTCAGAACTCAGTTTTAAAATTATTTTTCTTTTATTTTATGATTTTTGACTTTATTGAGGTATTATTGACAAATAAAATTGTAATATATAAAAAAGTGTACAATGTGATGATTTGATATATGCATACATTGCTAAAGGATTCCCACAACTGAGTTGGAATTAACACATCCACCTCCTCACATATTTACTTTTTTGTGGTGAGAACACTTACCAAATTTCAATTATATAATATAGTATTATCAACTATACTCATCATGATATACATTAGATTCTCACACTTATTCATCTTAATACTGAAAGTTTGTGTCCTTTTACCAGACTCCCCCTTATTTTCCACCTCCTCCCTAGCATTTATATCTTGTATTTTTTTGGTGATAACAGATATCTTAAGAGGAATGAGGTGATAACTCATTGTGGTTTTGATTTGCCTTTCCCTAATGATTAATGGTATTGAGCACCTTTTCATGCACTTCTTTGTCTTCTTCAGAAAAAAAAAATCTATTCAGGTCCTTAAACTTTTTTAAAAAAATAGATAATTTGATTTTTTTCCTTTGCCATTGAGTTGTGTGAGTTCCTTGTATATTTTGGATAATAACCCCTCATTGTATGTGGTGTACACATATTTCCTCCCATTCTATAGCTTGTCATTTCATTTGTTCATGGTTTCTTTTGCTATGCAGAAACATTTTAGTTTGATGCTATTTTTGTCTTTGGTGTCAAACCAAAAAAATCATCACCAAGACCCATGCAAAAGAGTGTATACCTCTTTTATTTGTTTTGTGTAGAAGTTTTATGGTTTTAGATCTTATATTTAAGTCTTTACTCCATTTTGAGTTGATTTTTGTGAATGGTTTAACAGAGATCCAGATTCAGTCTTTTGCATGTGACTACCCCATTTTCCCAGAACCACTAATTGAAGAGACTATCTTTTCCCCACTCTATATCTTTAATAGTTAACACATTTCTTAACATAAAATTAATATAACTAAATAAAATAGTTCATTCATAGACCAATGACCCATAACCAAAACATTAGTTAATCTATAAAAAGTCAGATTTTACCAAAATAAGAATTACAATGAAATTTGGGAAAAAAGTGATTAATTAAGTAATTGTGTAAATTACTTACATTCATTTTCATAAAATGCATTTTTTACTCTTTTATAGTGGGAAGGGATTTTGAGGTTTCAATAGGTTAATAAACCATATGAGATCTTTTGGACCTTATTGTAGCAATCCTGTAGATAGTCCTGATTTAAAACAACCATGTATTATTAATCACATTGTTAGATTATGGTCAGTGAGGAGTTTCTAGCTACCTCATTAGGCAGCCTGTTACTTTCACTTTTATAAAATGTTTCCTCAAAATGACTTGTCATTTTTCTCAGATTCACCCTCTGGAGCTTCACAGAGTAAGTGATTCCTTCTCTTATATGGTAGTAAAGTTATTTGAAAGTGAATATCAAGTATTCCCTAAATTTTTCTTCTTCACTCTAAACATTGTGGCAGCTTCATGCTTTCTCATCATATTGGTTGCCTAAAAAAATACTTGTTTTTAAAATATGGTGCTAAGACTTGCACATAATGCTGCAGATATGATCTGACCATCTTTTGATGGGACTGTTGCAACTAATGGTCTAGGTGCTTTATATATGTGACTGAAACCTAATTTTGGATTAACTGGTGGCAATTGTGTGAATATTTTAGAAGAAGTATCTAAATGAAACTTGATTTATATGTGGAAATATAAGTCAGTTTTACTAATTTAGTGTCTTTTTAAAATTCTTTCATACTTTCTTGCAGAATTTTTCTTAAACCTAAAATTAATTTCCACTGTTGCAAGTTGAGTGTTTTAAGCTGCTTCTTAAGTTTACTTTAAAATTTTATACCCTTATCCTGGCCAGTGTGACTCAGTTGGCTGGGCCTTTTTCTGAAAACCAAAAGGTCATGGGTTTGATTCTTGCTCAGCACACGTGGTTGTGTTGTAGGTTCTGTCCTCTGGGGTGCATATGGAAGGCAACCAATCGATGTGTCTCTCTCATATTGATGCTTCTTGCCCTTTCTCCCTCCCTTCCCTCTCTCTAAAATCTAGAATAAAATAAAATATTAAAAAAAATAAAACTTCATATCCTTTTTGATGAACTTCCTCCCCCCACTTTACAGTGTTAGAGATATTTTTAAAGTTTTTGAAGTTTTCCTACTGAGTTAGCACCTTGTACAAGACCTCCCATTATGGTACCAGCAATCTGTCATTAAGTAAATAACTAAAAAGTACTTAAAATAAGCAAAGAAGAATTTAAATGTCTAACAAAGGCAAGAAAATAGTTGCCACATAAAGAAGCGTTACTAGAAGAAGATGACTTTGCTCTCATAATTAAGAATAAAGTGGAAAAATAGAGTGAAAAGTAGAGTTCTGACCAAGATGGATGCATCAGTAGAAAGCCTTTGCTTCTTTACACAACCAAAAGGAGGATAACAATCAATCTAAAAACAATAAACAACCAGAAGTGCCAGAAAATCAAACTACATAGAACTCCCACAACCAAGGAATTAAAGAAATAGTCAATCAGACCAGTAGGAGGGAGATGGGAAGACCAGTGGACAGAAAAAAACTGAGGCAAGGCAGTGGGCTGTGCAGGTGGGGCTGGTTGAAAGGACCCCTGGTGAGGTCGCAGACCTCATGGTTGGGGCAGGCTGAACTGGAAACTGAGACTCAGAGCTAACTGTGGACTATGGCAGGGGTTGCCACAGTGGTAGAAACTCCCAGTCTCACACCAGAGTGTGTTGGAAAGCAGGCTGCATTGTTCCCTCTTGGACCCTTCCCTCACAAACAGGGCCACAATGCAGCAAAGAGGATTGACTCACCCTGGAGAATACCTAAGGCCCGCCCCCTTAACAGGTGTGCTGAGACAAATAAATGGGGACCAAATGAAAGAACAGAGCAAATCTCCAGAGAAAAAGCTAAGCAATGAAGAGATAGCCAACCTATCTGATATTGAATTCAAAACACTGGTAATCAAGATGCTCACAGAAGTGATTGAGCTTGGTCAAAAAAGGAAAAAAACAAATGAAGACTATCCAAAGTGAAATAAAGCAAAATATTCAGGGAACCAACAGTCACAGGAAAGAAAAACCAGGACTCAAATCAACGATTTGGAACAAAAGGAAGAGATAAATTTCCAACTGAAACAGAATGAAGAAACAAGAAGTAAAATAAAATGAAGAGATGCTAGGAACCTCTGGACAACTTTAAACATTCCAATATCTGAATTACAGGGATGTCGGAAGGAGAAGAACAATAGCGAGAAACTGAAAACTTATTTGAACAAATAATGGAGGAAAACTTCCACAATCTGGCAAGGGAAATAGACTTCCAGGAAGTCCAGGAAGCCCAGGGAGTCCTGAAGAATTTGGACTCAAAGAGGAGCACACCAGGGCACATCATCATTAAGTTACCCAAGATTAAAGATAAAGAGATAATCTTAAAAGCAGCAAGAGAAGACAGTTACCTACCTTACCATGTAGCTACCTAAGTGGGAGTGCCCATAAGACTATCAGTTGGTTTCTCAAAAAAGAAAGAAAGAAAGAGAAAAAATCTTATAGGGAAGAAGAGGGTGGAAAGAAGTATTTGAAGTCATGAAAGACAAGGACCTACATCCAAGATTACTCTATTCAGCAAAGCTATCATTTAGAATGGAAGGGCAGAAAAAGTGCTTCCCAGATAAAATCAAGTTAAAGGAGTTGATCATCGCCAAGCCCTTATTATATGAAATGTTAAAGGGACTTATCTCAGAAAACGAAGATGATAAAAAAGATGAACAGTAAAATTACAACAAACTCACAACTATCAACAATCGAACCTAAAAGAAAAAAACTAAGTTAACAACTAGAACAGGAACAGAATCACAGAAATGGAGATCACGTGGAGGGTTTTCAGTCAGGAGGGGAATGGGAAGAATAGAGGGGTAAGTTACAGGGAATAAGAAGCATAATTGGTATTCATAAAATAGATGGGGTGAGGTTAAGAATGGTATAGCAAACAGAGAAGTCAAAGAACTTATATGTACAACCCATGGACATGAACTAAATGGGGCGAATGCTGAAGGGTTGGGGGGTGCAGGTCAGATGGGTGATAAAGGGGTAAAATTGGGAAAACTGTAATAGCATAATCAATAAAATGTACTTAGAAATAGAGTGAAACATAGACTTGTAGTTTGAAAAAAATGCCATAAAACAGTTTAATTCTTAGTAGGAAAATGCTCTTAATTTAATAATTAAATTGAAAAATATAATGCCAATGTTTGCATCCATCAGAGAAAATGTTCTAAGAATCTCAATACTTTCTGTCTTATTTCAATTTTTATAATAAGATTTTTGAAAGTTTTTTATCAATGAAACACTTTTTACTTGTTAAGGGATATTGTTTAGTATGAAAATGTGATGTTACTAGAGAGTAAAGTAGCCCAATGTTTGATTATTGCTTTACAAAACAATGTACAGATTTCCTCTTTTTTAGTGAGAAATTTAAAAAGAAAAAAACTTATATGCTTTTAGTTGCACATTTATTATACAAAGCAAAGAATACCTGGATGAGATTTCTATTCATCCATGAAACTCTGCTTATAGTCTGGGTAAATTTTTTTCTAAACTCTAAGAATGTGGTGGACAGAGGGGGCAGATTCTGTTAAATGAAAATACCTTTGTAAAAGTTTCAGTAATAAAAATATTAAGGGTAATGTCTCCTTTTATTGGAGTATGTTATTAAAAACATCTTGCTCTATTTTAACTTGTTTTTTGCCTCTTATATTATACTTGGTTTTTTAAAAGACTTTATTTATTTATATTTAGAGGGGAAGGGAAGGAGAGAGAGAGAAATATCAATGTATGGTTGCCTCTCATGCAACTTCTGCTGGGAACTAGCCTGCAACCCAGGCATGTGCCCTGACTGGGAATCGAACCATGATCCTTTGGTTCGCAGGCCTGCCTCAATCCACTGAGCTACACCAAGCAGGACTATACTTTGTTATTTTTTAAAATCATTTACACATCAGTAGGAAATTGGATTTAAAGACCATATTTTTCACAACACTTTTCATTATTTTTCTGGCAGTTTTGAAATGAAATGTGTATTTTATTAATGCTAAAATATCAAAACAAGCTGGAGGCTTCCGACCTCCAGCACATTATTGGAAGACTTTTATCTTTATTTTTCTTTAACTGATGTGTGACAGGTCTGTTTTTCACAGGCATTTTCTACTACATGAAAAAATTGTTAACCCATGGGAGTGACAGATGGTTCTGAGAGTGTAACTTCAATCATTACTGTTTTTGTCACCAGGTATTAAAATTTCATTAGATAATGGTGATGCTCTTAGTGACATTTCATTCTTCTATTCATGTCTCTATGATAACCTCTTTACAAATAATTTTAGTTTATTAACTGTATATATTTTCTGTAAGCTAAAGCTGCTATTAAAATAAGGCTTTTCCAATGGTATTTCAACTTTTAATTGAAAGTGAGATTTCATTGTATTGATCTTTTCTCATATATTTATAAGATTTACTTAGAAATCCTAGAATTTACTTCTAAATTCACTTTTTCCTAGGATTAAAACATTTTGTGCTAAATCCTTTTGAAAGAATAAATACTCCTTTCTCCATGTTTATATTATTGATTTTCACCAACCTGTCTTATAAATTTGTGAATATCTTGCTTATAATTGGATGAAAATTGGTGATTATGATTATATAAGCAAGCCAAGTAAATGATCCTTCTATGCACATGAGTTGGAAATGAATGTTGGTTATATTTGTTTTTTTAGTCACCCTGTCTTCCATCACTTTTCTTAATTTCTTATCCCTCTTCCAAACATACGCATGAAATATCCATGATTGTGGTCATTCTCAAATTTGAAAGCATCCACATTTCCAGATTCCACTATCTCTAGGTAATGAGTATTTTTAATACACAGAGTGAATTTAATACTAGTAATTTTAAAATGTTTAAAAGATCCAGTAAATTAAAAATAGAACTACCTTATGAGCCAGCAATTCCACTTCTGGAAAAAGAAAAGAAATGAAATGGGAATTATACTCCTTGAATGAGGAAATTAAAAGTACAATAAAACACTTTATAAAGTCTTTAAAATATTTTATGTATTTATTTTTAGAGAGAGGGAAAGTTTGAGAGAAAGAGAGAGAGAGAAACATTAATTGGTTGCCTCCTGCACACACCCCAACTGGGGACCTAACCCACAACCCAGATGTATGCCCTAACTGGGAATCAAATGGGTGACTTCTCTTGGTTTGCAGGACAATGTCCAACCAGCTGAGCTACACTAATTAGAGTGAAACATGCTTCTTTTAACAAGATTCTTAATTGTAAATTAAACTGAACTTTCCATTCTCCTTTAGTAGAAATGATTTAAGTAAAAGAAACATTTCTACTTAATATTTTTGGACCAATTAACATTCAATTCAACATTACTTAAACTTTCTACAAACATAAAACTACCATCAACTCTAAATTCAGCTCTTACCTACAAAGTGAGAACAAGGTCTTATGCTGAATGCTTGCCAAATGTGTGGTATAGGTAATGAAATGCTAATTATAAATTGAGGTTCTTTATGGGGATTAAGGGAGCCTTAAACTGTGGTCTGAAATAGGGGTATTGGTTTCCAGTAGGTAGAGAGATAAGAGGAAGGCATTCTAATTGAGTGTAATGATACAAATGGACTGACTGACCAAAATGTAAAGATAGAATTAGGATATGGATTGACTAGAACAAAAGATACTTTTTAAAAAATTAATGCAACCACCTGTATCTATGTAAATGAACACAGGTCTGGCTGCCTGCTGCTATGAAAGCCAATATTCAAGAGGCAGGCAGTTATGCAAAGGAAAATGGTTTAAGATGCTGTCCATCTGGAAGGTGGGGACTCATGTCACAAAGCCCATCTCCACATCTCATTGAAGGCAGAGGTTTTCTTTTTTTATAAGGAGGGAGAAAGGAATAGAAAAAACAGATCAAGAGAGGGGGTTGCAAAATTCTTGATGTGCAGATGAGCACAATCCATTCCAATAAGGCAAGCAATGTCCAGTGTGCATCCTGGTTTAGTCATTTTGGCTTTACATCATTCTGACTTTACATCATCTTGATTTCATGTCATTCTGGTTCCATGGTTGAAGGTCAATGAATCTCCCAGAGCTGGGATACCTCAGGTTGGGGTCTATGTCTTTTTGAAGTTAGTTCCTACAATTCTTATACAAACATGCTATTCATCTACAAGTTACATATTACTCAGAGTCAGCATTTACAGAAACAATGTCAAAAGAATGGTTGGGTGGGTTACAATTTCCCACTGTTATAATTTTCCACTGTTACATTTATCTCAAAAGCATTGAAAAACAGAAAGTAGACACAGAAAATGTATTATTCCATTTATATAGGTTCAAGAACAGGCAAAACTAATGCATGGTGGTAGATTTCAGAATATTGGTTATTGCTGTAGATTTATTAGTGGAAGGGAGATATTTAAGCTTTACAGAGAAATGTTTTGTATCACTTTTTAAACTTTATTTTTATTGTTGAGACTATTATAGATGTTTCCATTTCGCCTTTCCTTTTCCTACCTTTACCCAGCCCCCAAGTCCCTTCTTTCTGGTTATCACCATACTGTTGTCTGTGTCTGAGTTATGTATGTATGTTTGGCTAATCCCTTCACCTTCTTTTATCCTGTCCCTACTCCCCCAACACCCTGACAACTGTCAGTCTGTTCCACATATCCATGTCTCTGTTTCTACTTTACCAATCAGTTTATTTTGTTAATTAGATTCCACATATAAGTGAAATCATATGGTACTTGTCTTTCTCTGACTGGATTATTTTACTTGGCATGATGTACTCCTGCTCACCCATGGTGTTGCAGAATGTAAGATTTCCTTATTTTTTATGGCCATGTAGTATTCCATTGTAAATATACCACAGATTTTTTTTTTGTCTGCTCATAAAATTGATGGGCACTTGGGCTTAGAAAAAAAGAGTCTTTAAAAAATATTTAATGTAATTTTCCATTATCATTTAGACCCCTTATACCCCCTTCCCCTTGAAATAACCACCACACTGTTGTTGCTCATATCCATGAGTCCTTTTGCATTTTTTTTATCCCTCTACACCAAACCCCGCCTTAGTTGTCATCTTTCTTTCTATCTATGATTCTGTATTTTCTTTGTTAGTTCAGTTTTTTTACTAGATTCCACATGTGAGTGAAATCATATCTTATTTGTCTTTCTCTAACTGGCTTATTTCATTAAGCATAATGTTCTTCAGATCTATCCATACTGTCTCAGAGGGTAAAATTTTCTTTTTTTTTACAGCTGAGAACAATTCCATGGTATAAATGTACCATAGCTGCTTCATCCACTTGTCTACTGATGGAGACAGGCTGCTTCCATATCTGGCCAATTGTGAATAATGCTCCAATGAACATAAGAGTGTCTGTGTTCTTTCAAATTATTGCTTTTGGTTTCTTCATATAAATTCCCAGAACTGGGGTAGCTGAGTCAAAAAGCAGAACTATTTTTAATTTTTGAGGAAATTCCATACTGCTTTCCACACTTGCTGCACCAGTCTGTATTCCCACCAACAGTGCAAAAGCGTTCCCCTTTCTCCACAACCTTGCTAGCACTTGCTGTTTGTTGATTTATTGATGATAGTCATTCTGACAATTCTGACAATTGTGAGCTCCCACTTGCATTCTGACATTCCTGTGGTTTTAATTAGAATTTATCTGATGATTAGTGATGTTGAGCATCTTTTCATATGTCTATTGGCCATCTGTATGTTGTCTTTGGAGAAGTGTTTATTTGCCCATTTTTTTAATTGGATTGTTTGTGTGATTTTTTTGGTGTTGAGATTTGTAAGGTCTTTATAAATTTTGGGTATTAACCCATTATCAAATGTATTGGCGAATATATTCTCCTGTTCGGTGGGTTTTTTATTTTGTTGATGGTCTCCTTTGCTGTGTGAAAACTTTTTAGTTTTATATAATCACATTTGTTTATTTTTTCTTTTGTTTTCCTTGCCTAGAGAGATAGGTCAGATAAAATATTGCCAAAGGCAATGTCCAAGATGTTACTGTCTATGTTTTCTTCTTGGATTTTTATGGTTTTGCATCTAACATTTAAGTTTTTAACCCATTTTGAATTTCTTCTTGTGTGTGGTGTAAGAAGGTGGTCTAGTTTCTTTGTCCTGAATATATCTGCCCTAAGATTCCACCAAGAAACTACTAGAACTGATAAATAAATTCATCAAAGTAGCAGGATATAAAATTAACATCCAGAAATCAGTTGCATTTTTGTAAGTACCTCACACTAACTAATTACATCACTGGAGTTCCCAGTTGCATTTTTATATGCCAATAATGAACTAACAAAAATGGAAATTAAGAAAATAACCCCATTCACAATTGCTTCAAAAAGAATAAAATGCATAGGAATAAATCTAACCAAGGACATAAAAGACCTGTACTCAGAAAATTATAAGACACCGAAGAAAGATATTGAAGAAGATACAAATAAGTGGAAGTACATACTGTGTTTGTGGATAGGAAACACTAACGCCACTAAAATGTTTATACTACCCGAAGCAATCTATAGATTCAGCTCAATTCCTGTCAAGAGTCCAATGTCATATTTCACAGAACTAGAACAAATATTTCAAAAATTTATATGGAAACTGAAAAAGCCTCACATACAAATAGCAATCCTGAGAAAGAAGAAAAGAGTTGGAGGAATCACCCTACCTAATATCAAACTATATTTTAAAGCCATGGTAATCAAAGTAGTCTGGTACTGACATAAGAACATACACATAAATTAATGAAACAAAATAGAGAGCCCAGAAATAAACTCATAGCTTCATAGCCAATTAATATTAAACAGAAAGATCAAGCACATACAATGGGCTAAAGATAGTTTATTCAATAAATGGTGTTTAGAAAACTGGACAGGTTCTTATATTAGAGCAATGAACACATATATAGGCACATAAATCAGGTTGTGCTTTATAGAAATTAATCTTGTAGCTTTTTCATGATGAATTAGAGGTGAAAAGTGAAGAAAGATGGACCAGTTGATTAGTATACTCTGTATTTCTTCTGGAAACATATGACATTGTCCAGGAATTGGGTGGTAGGAAGCAGTGATAATTTAAAAAATGGTATGGGTTTGATTATGACTTCAAAACTAGTTCTGAAAACAGGAGAAATAAAGAAAAGTATACAATATTTGACATCTAAGTAATTGTGTTATATGGTTTTGAAGCACCATTGCATAGTGGCTTAGAATGTGGGCTCAGTCAGATGCACTGAGAGACACTTCTGGAAGTAACATCACCATGGCAACTCAAGGAGATCCTTAAGTTTGGTTGAAGATTGTATTGGCTGGTGATGGTGAGGCTGGGAAAATTACATTCATGAAACATCATCTGACTTGTGAATCTGAGAAGTATGCATTCACCGTGGGTGCTGAGACTCATCCCCTCATGTTCCACTTCACACCAACAGGCAGCCTATTAACTTCAATGTGTGGGATACAGCAGGTCAGGAGAAGTTTTCAGGTTGAGATGGCTAGTACATCTAAGCCCAGCATGCCATTTGTTATAATGTTTGATGTAACTTCAAGGGATACTTACAACAATGAGACTAACTGACATATAGGTCTGGTATGAGTGTGTGAAAATATCCTCATCGTGCTATGTGGCAACAAAAGGGGTAAGTTAGGAACAGGGAAGTTAAGGCAAAATAGATCGTCTTCCACTGAAAGAAGAATATTTAGTAGTACAACATTTCTGCTAAAAGTAACTACAATTTTGAAAAGCCCTTCCTCTGGCTTGCTAGAAAACTAATTGGAGACCCTACATTGGAGTTTGTCACCATGCTTGTTCTTGCCCCCACCAGAAGTTGTCATGGATCAGCTTTGGCAGCACTGTATGAGCATGACCTGGAGGTTGCTCTGGCTACCATTCTCTTGGGTGAGGATGATGACCTGTGAGAAAGGTAAACTGGAGCCCAGCATCAGCAGTCTAGTTTTATAGACAACTGACCTGTGATGTCCATGGTGTAGTGTGTTTGTCACTTTATTATATAGCTAAGCAGAACCTGTAGTTGAAGTTTGGAAGAACCTGTGGTTGCAGCTGAGAGATGAATGTGTTTGATGTGAATGTAGCAGTTTAAAAATACCTTCATTGTTTTTGACCTGTATATTTAGCTGTTTTGGAATGCAGTTGTTCCTTTATTGAGTTTCAACCATAAGTCTGCTGCAGTCTTTTCACTATATTCACTGGTGAAACCTTGTTTGTTACGGTCATTCCCATTCCTTTCACTCAGAGTCAGAATAAAGTTGTACTTAAAATACAAAAAAAAAAAAAAGAATGTGGACTGTATGTTTAAAGTGTTCATATTCAACTTCTCCTTATCTTAATATCCACAACTGTAAAATGTGGTTTATGGGAAGGCCTGTCTTATACAATCTTTGTGAAGATTAAATGAATTAATATGTATTATGTTCCCAAAAGGAGTCTTAGTACAAAAGGGGTGATTGACAAAATGAATGAATCATTGACAGAAATCAGAAAATCGTGCAGGACCTATAACCATGTGCCTGTTAGGTGCAGATGGGAACCAGAATATTTCACAAAGCTATAATAAATATATAGTTTTATTACTGTCAGGTCCTCACAAATCATGTTTTATTCAATTGTTTATTAATCATAAATTAATTAAGTGGTCACTATTTTCTTAGCATTTCAATAAAATTAAGTTCTTTGATCCATAATTCATGCTTGTCATTACATCATTAAGTGACCCTGCATTATATTGAGGAGTAGTTGTAATGGTACCTGCAGCTAACCTTTAAGAGTGAAGGATAGACACCTAGACAAAAACAATTCCAAGGCAATGTGACATATTCTGAATCAGGCTTGGAATATATGACTCTAGAAAGGCCATTTTCTTCATTTTGTATGAGGCCTGTTGATATTAATGCAGTTTATTTGCCTAGAGAATAAATTTACAGCACCAAAAGATGTTTGACACTTTCATTTGTATCAACACAGCCAAAGAATATACAAGTTTTGTTTTTGCTGTCAAAAGAAAAATTGTGTTTTGTTGTTTTGCCTCACCTAGTCACCTTGTTGCAAAGTTGTTCAGTAAAGATTTTTTAAATTTTTTATTTTAGTTGTAGTTCAAGTACAGTTTTCTGTCTTTTACTCCCATCTGAGTCCACCCCCACAAGTGCTCCCCACCTCCCTCCCATCTCCACCCCCCTTAGTTTTTGTCCATCTGTCCTTTATATTTGTTCCTGTGACCCCTTCCCCTTTTCCCCTGAAATTCCCTCCCCTCTCCCCGCTAGTTACTGTCATCCTGTTTTCTATTTCAATGTCTTTGGTTATATTTTGCTTGCTTGTTTTGTTGTTTAAGTTTCTGTTAAAGATGAGATCATATGGTATTTGTTTTACACCACCTGGCTTATTTCACTCAGCATAATGCTTTCCAGTTCCATCCATGCTGTTGCATAGGGTAGGAGCTCATTCTTTCTTTCTGCTGCATAGAATTCCATTGTGTAAATGTACCATAGTTTTTTGATCCATTCATTTACTGATGGGCACCTAGGTTGCTTCCAACACTTGGCTATTGTAAATTGTGCTGCTATGAACATTGGGGTGTATAGGTTCTTTTGGATTGGTGTTTCTAGGTTCTTAGGGTGTAATCCTAGCAGTGGAATTGCTGGGTCAAAAGGTACATTCATTTTTAGCTTTCTGAGAAAATTCCATACTGTTTTCCATATTGGTTGTACCAGTATGCAATCCCACCAACAGTGTAACAGGGTCCCCTTCTCTCCACATCCTCTCCAACACTTGTGTTTGTTGCTTTGTTTATGATGGCCATTCTTATCAGTATGAAGTGGTATCTCATTGTAGTTTTAACTTGCATCTCTTGGATAGCTAGTGATATTGAGCATCTTTTCATGTGTCTCTGAATCCTGTGTATGTCCAGTTTAGTATCAGGTACTGTGATCCCTCCTACTTTGCTCTTCTTTTTCAAAAGTGCACCAGCTATTCGGGGTTGTTTGTGGTTCCATATACATTTTTGAAGTGTTTGCTCTGTGTCTGTGAAATAAGCCATTGGTTCTTTAATAGGTATTGCATTGAATCTGTAAAGTTCTTTGGGTAGTATGGACATTTTGATGATGTTAATTTTTCCAGTCCATGAACAGGGTATATGTTTCCATTTGCTTGTGTCTTCCTTGATTTCTTTCTTTAGTGTTGTGTAATTTTCTGCATAGAGTTATTTTACCTCTTTGGTTAGGTTTATTTCTAGGTATTTTATTTTTCTTTTTGCCAAATTGAATGGAATTTTTTTTCTTGATTTCTGCTCTTACTGTTTCATTATTGGTAGACAAAAATGCCTTTGATTTCTGATATTTACTTTGTATCTCGCTATTTTGCCTAATTCATTTATTGGGTCGAGCAGTTTTTGGGTGGAATGTATAGGATTTTCTATGTACACTATCATGTCCTGTGCAAATAATGACAGTTTTGTTTCCTCTTTTCTGATCTGGATGCCTTTTATTCCCTTTTCTTGTCTGATTCCTGTGGCTAGGACTGCCGATACTATGTTGAATAGAAGTGGTAAAAGTGGACAACCTTGTCTTGTTCCTGATCTTAGTGCAAAATCTTTTAGTTTTTGTCCATTGAGTATGAGGTTGGCTGTATATCTCTAATATATGGCCTTTATTATGGAGCTCTCTCTTATTAAGAGACATAACAGTCGATCCACAAAGCCATAAAGTTAGCTACATATACAAGTCCTCCTTCATTAAATGGAAGTGGATTATGTAGGGTTCACTCTCAAGTTGGTTCTGAAATCACAAATAATTTCCACAATCATGCTAATTGTATTCCAGTAGTACTTACTTGACTGCCACTTCTCTCTTGATCCATTTCTATGGCATCATGAGAACACTATGATCATTTAGCTTAGGAGAAAAAAAAAAACTTTCTTTGATTTGTAGAAGTTCCTTCTGTCAGATAGTATTCTATCAAAAAGTAGAAGTGGACTACTGTCACCTTACATTCCCACTTGGGGGATATTGCTAGAGGGTAATGGGAAAAGATAATCCTCCAGGTGGACAGAATTCCAAGTTCTAGTGTTTATCTGGAGGTCAATTTTGCCTAAAGGGCAAAATGACCTAAAGAATGGATCTATAATAATTCATGAACAAGAGCTACTAGGATGACCAGATGATCAGAGGCTTAACAGGTGCAAAATTAAAGTATTGCTGGCAACAGATTTGAAAACAGGAATTTGAATGGACTTCTAGGAGTGGTCTCAATGTGTGAATATTTTTGTCTCGTGTGAATTCTCCCTAAAATGCATTTACATAAGAGGTAGATTTCAATAATTAAATGGACAAAATGACTCTTGTCATGGATGACAGTCAATTTTTATCTCCACCTACTTCAGAGGTTATTAAAAATAACTCATGAGTTTTTTAAGATGGCAGTGAGGTAGGTGGGAGTGGATTCCACTTCCCCCTACACATGGGTGAAACACTAGCCACTCAACTGAGGAACAGAGCAAAGAGCCAACAGTACCCCAGCATATATGAAGATAGGAGACCAAAAATTGTAGAGTACCTTGAAAAAAAAACAGATGGTAAAGAGAGTGCTTCAGGACAATAAAGTCCCTGGGACCAGCACAGGGACCAGGGAAGCAGCAGCCCCAGGCCTGGTGCCCACCAGGTCTGCCACAGGGTTCTTGGGAGAGAGCTAGGTCAAGAGCTCCTCCCCTGCCAAACAAGGTTTGAGCAGCACCAGGAGACACCTGGTTGCTTGAAGTCACAGAGAGGGGAATAAGGACAAAGTAACAAACACACAGGGACTGTGAGCACCCACAAAGTCTGTGGACACCAGCTACGGAGAGTTGAGAGTTGGTCTGTGATGGGCCCTGACCTGATGGTCCTTGGTCTGGTTGGAGAATTGGGCTGTGTGAGAGGCCAGGCCTCTGTATGGAGCAGCAGGCGTGAGTAGGAGGAATTTCTCAAAAAGAAAAAGTGAAAAAGAGGCACTCAGCAGCTATTTGGGGAAATCTCCTGCAGCAGCCACTCCAGACCTCCTCCCTACACAGACACTCAGTGCCCTCAAGGTGTCATGGAAGTCCCTACTCATACTCCTGTAGCCATGGGAAGAGTGCAAGCTAGAACCTGATGGACTGGAAGTGTCCTAGTCAAGTGCACATGCCCGCAGCCGCAGGGATAGTGCGCAACATGGAAGGCCCCCAGAGCCCACACCCAAAACTGTGGGGACAGTGTGCACCCAAACCTATGGGACCAGAGGTTGCTGGGGAACTGGGCTGTAGGCTGACCAAGTGCCCATCAGGGAGAAATGAGAAACCAATCCCCACTTAGCCTGCTGCAGCCAGAAACACCAGTAAAAATAGCTTGGCAAGTTTAAAGCGAGCAGAAGGTTCTTATTTTATTTTTTTTATGTTTTAAAGTAATTTTTATTATTTTTATTTTTTTAAATCTTTTAACTCCTTCTTCCTCTCTTTCCTTCTGTCTTACTTTATTCCTTCTTTCTTTCTTTCCCTTTTTATTTCTTCTTCCTTCTTTTTTTTCATTTCCACAAGAGGGAGAAAAGAAAACAAACAAACCCTGGAACTGTGAAAAGACCAGAGTTGGACCCAAAGAGGGGACATCCCAACAGCTGAGAAAGAGAGATAAATTTCACTTTGCTACTACAGAGAATGTGCAAGTTATTGCATATTTGTATTATTATTTTTTCATTATTTTACATCTTTTATTTTGTTAGTATTTTTGTATTTCTCTTCTTTTGTTTAGTCTTCTTTGCTTGGCTGGTTAAATTGCACTGTTTGACTGGTTTCCCTTGTTCTCTCTTTCATAGTGTATTGTTAATTTATTGTCTTTCACTTCTCTTGTGTTAGTTTAGCACACTACTCTAGGTCCTATACTTTCTATTCTGGTTATCCAGATCACATAGATTCGGTCATATGATTGTTACTCCATTATTATTGCAAATAATAGCTGTTCCATACAATTGTAAATACTACACAGCATCCTGCCCAGATCTTAGCCCACTTCATGGTCTTCTGAACTATATCACTGCTGTGGTGATTACTGTTGTGAATTTCTCTATTCTTTCACACAGTACACCTATTTTCTATCTTTTACTCTCACTTTATCTCAAAATCTGACTTCCCACAAGCTCACTACTTTCTAGATCCAATTCACAACCTTTCCCTGACCAAACAAGAGTCTTACCTTCTTTCCACCCTTGTTAAAAAGTAGTTAGTTGGGTGAAATATCATGGTTAAAACTATACAAAGCCAAAGGCTCTCCTATCTCTTCTCTATGGGCTGGTACTGTAAATATCATAGAATACATTCTTGCTGTGTTAAACAATTTTTCCTTCCTCCTCCAAATGATCACACATAAGAGTAGATGGAAGCTATGAACACCAGGACACCTGCTGGAAGAGGAAACCCAACAAAAAAGGAACCACCAACAGACAACTACAGAAGAAGGTGAAGGAGGGAGTGGAAGCCACAACAACTCAAACCATGACCTATCTGGAAATAAAATTAAAGGGTGGAGAAATTACCCAGAACAAACAAGTGAACAAGAGCAAGAGAGAATCCTCAAAACCTTGTACACATGGAAGAATCAGCTTCAACACACCCTGCCGACACCTGCAAAACAGAATACAAGAGGTGGTGGACAGAGTGACACTCATTTAACCAGCTGGTGGGAAGGACCCACCAAAGAAACACCCAACAACAATCAAAACTTAAAGACATACACAGAGCCAATATAAACGATAGCCCAAGACCAGTGAGCTTGAGAGATCAAGATCACTGCACCACTGAATCTCACAGGACTTCTACCATAGAAGTTCACACCAGGAGCCCAGGGAGTCAGAAGAGATCAATTTAAAAAGCAGAAGTTACCTACATGATCTCACCTTTAACAGGAACCTAAACAACAAAACAATCAAACAAGCAAAATATACCCAAAGACACTGAAATAGAGAATGGAAACAAATATGCCAAACAAGTGGACAGGAAAAAAAAAAGCCAGGGGAGCAATACTCATATCAGACAAAATAGACTTCAAAAAGGAACAATAAAAATAGACAGAGATGGTCACTTCATAATACTCAATGGAAGAATCCATCAAGAGGACATAAATTTGTAAATATATATACACCCAACATAGCAGCACCAATATACATAAAGAAAATCTTGCAGGACTTCAAGAAACATATTGAGAGGAACACAATTATAGTAGTGAATTTTAACATCCTACTGTCAAAAATGGACAAATCTTCCAAACAAAATGTCAACAAAGATATTGTGGCATTGAACAATGCCCTATATGAAATGGACTTAACTGATATATATAGAGCCCTTCATCCCAAAGAAGCTAAATACACATTCCTTATAATTGCACATGGAACATTTTCAAAGATAGACCACATGATAGGACACAAAACAAGCCTCAACAAATTCAAGAAAATTGAAATCATACCAAACATTCTCTCCAACCACAAGTGATTGAAACTAGAAACCAACCTCAAGGGAAAAACCAAAGCTCTTAAAATCACAGAGATTGAATAGCATGCTATTAAACAATGAATGAGTCAAGAGTGAGATTAAGGAAGAAATCAAAAAGTTTCTGGAAACAAATGAAAGTGATCTCACAACAACTCAAAACTTATGTGACACAGCAAAGGCAGTCCTGAGAGGGAAGTTCATAGTGATACAGGCCTACCTATAAAAGATAGAAACATTTCAAACAAATGACCTAACCCTATGCCTACAAGAACTCGAGGAACAATAGCAAAGACAGCCCAGAGCTAGTAGAAGGAAGGAAATAACCATGATCAGAGCAGAATTAAAAGACATAGAGATTAAAAGCACAATTCTAAGGGTCAAAGAATCCAGGAGCTGGTTCTCTGAAAAGATAAACAAAATTGACAAGCTTTTAAGCAGGCTCATCAAGAAAAAAAAAACAGAGAGAATCCAAATAAACACAATCAGAAATGAAAGATGAGAGATTACAATTGATACCACAGAAATATAAAGCATTGTAAGAAATTACTATGAAGAACTATATGACATGAAATTTGAAAACCTAGATGAAATGGAGAAATTTCTAGAAAAATATAATCTACCAAAACTCAATAAAGAAGAAGGAGAAAGCCTGAACAGATCAATAACACCTGATAAAATTGAAACAGTAAATGAAAAGCTTCTGAGACACAAAAGCCCTGGACCAGAGCTTTTTACATGAGAATTTTACAAAGCATTTAAAGGAGAGCTAACTCACATCCTCCACAGATTATTTTAAAAAATCCAAGAAGATGGAAGACTCCCAAACTCTTTTTATGAAGCCAACATCATCTTAAACCCCAAAACAGATAAAGACATACAAAGAAAAAAAACTTAAGTCAATATCCCTGGTGAAAATATATGATAAAATCCTCAACAAAATATTGACAAACTGCATCCATCAATATGTTAAAAATATCACACATCATGACCAAGTGAGATTCATCCCAGTGATGCAAGAATGGTACAATATCTGAAAATCAATAGATTCAGAAAAAGTGTTTGGTAAGGTACAGCACCCATTTATGATAAAAACAATCAGCAAAGTGGGAATAGACAAAGCATTCCTCAACACAATAAATGCCCTATATGAGAAACCAACAGCCAACATCATACTCAATGTACAAAAACTTAGAGCTTTCCCACAAAGATCAGGAACAAGACAAGGATACCCACTTTTACCACTCCTATAAACAGAGTACTGGTAGTTGAAGCCACAGGAATCAGACAAGAAAAAGAAATGAAAAGCACCCTGATTGGAAAGGAGGAAACAAAACTGTCTCTTTTTTGCAGATGACATGATAGTGTACATAAAAAATCCTGTAGACTCCACCAAAAACTATCCTACCTAATAAATGAATTTGACAAAACAGCTGGATACAATGTCAATGCTCAGAAATGAAAGGCAATTTTGTACACCAACAATGAAACAGCAGAAACAGAAACCAGGAAAAAATTCCATTTGATATAGCAACAAGAAAAATAAAATACCTACAAATAAACCTAACCAAGGAGATAAAAGACCTGTATGCAGAAAGCTACACAACACTGAGGAAAGAAATCAAGGAATTCACAAACATATGGAACCATATACCATGTTCATGGATTAGAAGAATTAACATCATCAAAATGGCCATACTACCCAAAGCAATATACAGATTCAATGAAATCCCTATTAAAGTACCCATGACATGTTTCACAGATATAGAACAAACATTTCTGAAATTTATATAAAACCATAAGTGACCCCGAATAGCTGGAGCCATTTTGAAAAAGAAGCGCAAAGTAGTAGGGATCACAATACCTGATATCAAACTGTATTACAAGGCCACTGTAATCAAAACAGCCTGGCACTGGCTTAAAAACAGGTACATAGACCCATGGAACAGAACAGAGAGCCCAAAAATAAACCCAAGTCTCTGTGGTCAATTAATAATTGACAAAGGAGAAAGAAGCATAAAGTGGAGGAAAATAACCTCTTCAACAAATGGTGTTGGGATATTTGTACAGCTATGTGCAAAAAAATGAAACTTGATCACCAACTTACACCATACACAAAAATAAATTCAAGGTGGATAAAAGACTTAAATATAAGTCATAACACCATAAAAGTCCTAGAGGAAAACATTGGTCGGAAAATCTCAGACATTCGATGCAGCAACATTATCACTGATATGTCTTCTAAAGCAAGGGACATAAAGCAAAGTATAAACAAATGGGACTTCATCAAATTAAAAAGCTTATCCATGGCTAAAGAAAACAACATTAATATGAAAACAGAACCAATTATATTGGAAAATGTATTTGCCAATGACACCTCAGGCAAGGGCTTTATCTCCAAAATATATAAAGAACTCACACCACTACTCCAGGAAGACAAAATCCCCAATTATAAAATGGGCAAAAGATTTGAACACACAGTTCTCTAAGGAGGACATACAGAGGGCCCAGAGACATATGAAAATATGCTCAGCATCACTAGCCATCAGAGAGATGCAAATTAAAACCACAATGAGCCCTGGCTGGCATAGCTCAGTGGATTGAGCATGAGCCTGTGAACCAAAGGATTGTGGTTCTTTCCCAGTCAGGGCACATGCCTGGGTTGCACGCCAGTCCCAGTGGGGGATGCACAAGAGGCAACCAAACATTGATATTTCTCTCCCTCTCTCCTTCCTTTCCCCTCTAAAGATAAATAAATAAAATTAAAAAAATAAAGTAAAATAAAACCACAATGAAATACCACCTCACAGTACTCAGAATGGTGATAATAAAGAAATCAACAAAGAAGTGTTAGAGAGGATGAGGTGGAAGAGAACTGTAGTGTACTGTTGGTGGGAATGCTGACTGGTACAGCCACTGTGCAAAACAGTATGGAATTTCCTCAGAAATCTAAAAATGAAACTGCCTTTTGTCCCAGCAGTAGAATTGCTGGGATTATACCCTAAGAGCCCTGAAACAACAATGCAAAAGATCCTATGCACCCCAATGTTCATAGCAGCACAATTTACAATAGCCAAGTTTTGGAAGCATCCTAAGTGCCAATCAGCAAATGAGTGGATCAAAAATACGATGGTACATTTACACAATGGAATTCTACACAGCAGAGAGAAAGGAGGAGCTTATATATTTTGGGACAGCATGGATGGAACTGCAGAGCATTATGCTAAGTGAAATAAGCCAGGCAGTGAGGGACAAATACCATATGATCTCATTTTTAACTGGAACATAATCAAGAAAAAAAAGCAAATAAAATTTAACCCTAAAAAATTTAACACTGAAATTAAGGACAATCTAACAATAGCCAGAGGGGAGGGGGGATGGGACAGTGGGGAGAAGGGTTTTCAGGAACAATTATAAAAGGCACATGGACAGAACCAAGGCAGAGGGTGGAAGCAAGGGAGGGAGGTCGGTTTGGAGGGGGTTGAGGGGAGGGGTGGGGAGAAAATGCAGAGAATTGTAATTGAACAGCAATAAAATAATTTAAATAAAAAGGAAAACAAAAAATAAAAATAATCCATAAAAATATATTTTGGTGGCAAGGATGTATTTTTGGCATGTGCTCAGTTACACAAACTTTTCCTCCCTAAGATATTTCTAGCTATCATCACTGTTTAGTCAATCTATAGCATAGTCAATCTATAGCAATGACCAATCCTGAGCCCTCTCTATATCTTGAAAGATCTGTCAGCTACCCTCCAACATGATAGGGAGGATTTGTGGATAAGAGTTTATCTTCACTATAATAGAAATATATTTTAGATATAGCATTTCCTTCATTACTTGTCACGTTTGTGACAACATCGCTGTCTATGAACTTACTGCATACCCTAGTGACTATCATGATTTGCCATACAACATTGATTCTCAAAGAGCCATAAAGTTATAGTGAAAACATATGTGCTAATGGGCTGAAATTCCCAGAATTCCCTCCTTGTATGTTATCACTCAGAATATCAGCAGGAGGTGGGTGAGAGCAACCAGGGAAAAATTAGGATGACTGTAAGTGAACATTTAAAAAATAATATTATACCAAAATCTCTATCTTTAGTTTCTACCTCTAGTTTTCACACCCACTTTCCAATTTTCTATTTTTATGCGATGGCATATATAATTCCATCTGCTTTTACTACTTTTATTCCTTATCAAAATTTCCATATGTTTTGAGATTTACCCCAAACATCACACTTGTTCCTTTGATTCCCTTTGAAAATTTGCCCCTACCTTTCTATTGATGAATAATTTAATCAACATTTTGTTGTACTCATTTGCATACCTGTGTTATTTTAAAAAATTGGAAATATCACATGGACAGTCACTATATCTTACTCCTACTTATATCACCTATGGATATTTGTACTCAGCAGGTACTTGATAAATATTATTAAATTTAACTTTATCAACAACAGAAAGCCTTGTAATAACAGATAGATGTTTAAAAAGAGAAACAATGCAATGAAATATTACCTTAATGTAATATTTCTTTCAATCACTCTTTGTCACATGAATACACATATAAAGTAACTTGGAAAAGAGATAGTCACCCTTTTAATTTTATCCATCAAAAGCTATGGGGAGAGCCTTAAGAAGTATGGCTCAGTGAGTTGGGCCTTTTCCCACAAAGCAAAAGGTAGCTGGTTCAATTCCAGTTCTAGGCATACGCCTGGGTCATAGGCCAAGGGATGATTGGGGATATGCTACAGGCAACTGATTAATGTTTTCTCCCTCTCTTTCTTCCTACCTTTCCCAATCTTTAAAAGTAAATAAATAAAATCTTTAAAAAAGTTGCGGGGAGACTCCCTGCCACGATGGAGGTGTAGGTAGATAGACTTTGCCTACTTGCACAACCAAAAGAAAGGCAACAACAAATTTAAAAAAAAAAAAAACCACAAAGCAAAATAGTCGGAACTGCCAGAAAATCAAACTGTAAGGAAGTCCAGCAACCAAGGAGTTAAAAAAGGAAACATTCATTCAGACTGCACCACAATGCAGCTATGTGGGTTGCCCCACCCTGGTGAATACCTAAGTCTCAGTTCCTTACAACTTAACAGGAGTGCTGAGACAAAGAAATATAGCCCAAATGAAAGAACAGATCAAAAGTTGTGGGGAGATATAAAAAAAAGTTTCCTTATTAAAGTAACTAAGATCTTTTACATAAAGGAGAAAATATGTGCAGAAGGTGTTTGAGAATATGTTTTTCAAACTACAGATAATGTGGTGGAATTGAAAGAATAAATTTTATTCTAAAATTTGAGTCAAAGTATTTAATGTGTGAATATTCAGAAAACATGTGTCTGTTCTTTTGGTCACATGAGAGGGTTGTTATTGTTACTGAATAGACAATATATGTGATCTATAATGCAGCAAAATTAAATGAGGAAGATTTTTATGTTTTTTCCTATTATCTAGAGGTCAAAATTGAAGATGTGATATAGAATAAATAAAGTTTCCAGCTGTCTTGGACTTTGGTTTCTGTTATCTTAATGATATTATATTTTTGTGAACCACCAGGGTTTATGTGAAAATAAATAACATGAGTTTAAATGTTTTTTTTTGTTGTTTTGAATGCAAGTAGAAAGTAGAAAGATTTAAACATCAGAACTTAATAAAAAATGAAAAAAAAACTTAACTTGTCAATAGATTATAACATAGACTTATGAGTATTATATATTAGTGACTGCTTTCTTCAAATATGTCTAACCTAACTCACAATACCTTCTTTGTTTTATAGAATATTTGAAAGGGAATTAATTCACTCACATGAACTTTGCCTAAGCAATATACAGTTCCCACTTAGTAGAAGGCGGATCCCTTCTAAAAAATATATGTATTAATATTGTATATTATTTTGAATGGTGTTCAACTATATCATAGACCAGCAATTTTCAACCAGTGTGCATGGTGGTGTGCTGCAAGACTTTTTAAAATAGGCATTATCTGCCTGTTTATTCAGGGGCACTGACCTCTTTTCCCATAGACTGCCAAATAAAGAAATGACAACAGCTAACCCAACCTTTGCCATCTGGTGTGAGTAAATAAAAGTTATAGCTATTTTTTGTCAGATCAGCAAACAATCTATTCTTTTGGTATGTTGCAGAATTTTAGTAATTAGATTGTGTGTTCTATGAGATTAAAAAGGTTGCAAATCGCTGTCATAGATACATTTCAGCTGAATGGCCTATGTAAAGAAAATGCATAAAGTTAGGAATTTCAAGGTGCTGCTAAAACATTACACTGGGTAAACAAATCCCAGTTTCCATGGAAATTATGAGAGAAGAAAACATCATCTAAGGGTGGTCACCCCAGATTTATGATTCATATTTTTTTTCTAAATTCAAAATTTTATTTAGACAGAAGGGCATAAAAATAATAACATAATGTAAATTTGCTACTTAGCTGCAGGGGATTTACAGTTTTAAAAAGGGAATTTAACTTTGTTGGCCCTTTTCCAGTTTGATTGGTGAATGATTCTTATTACTGAGAAATTTTCTAGCACAACTACATGTTCAATTAGCTGGGACTATCCATTTACATCTATTTCATTAACTAATAAATAATCGCTGTTCTTTTAGGTTGAGGTAAAGATGTTCTGGGAAAAACTTATTTCTTCTTGAGCCATCAAATTAGGAAGTGTAACTCTGAATCAGATACTCAGTTGAAAGGTATTTTTGAGCATGCTGAGATTCAAATTATTGCCCTAGAAGTTATCTTGGATTTAATATTAATTTTTATGTGTCTAATTTTGGGGGCCATAATGCTTCATCTTTATTATATATGCTTAGGATGAACTTTCCCTGTTCATATGGTGCAATGAGAAATAGAATGAAGATGTAAAGCAATTATTTAGTAGATTCACTACAATAAGATATGCTTTAAGGGGAAGTATAGTGTACAGATATTTATTAACTATATTTTTGGTCTAGACAACCAAAATTTCCTGATAGTGGCTTGGATTTTCTTTTTCTTTTTTTTTAATTTTATTTATTTATCTTTAGAGGAGAAGGGAAAGAGAGAGGGGGAGAAACATTAATGTATGGTTGCCTTTCACGTGTCCCCTGCTGGGAACTGGCCTGCATCCCAGGCATGTGCCCTGACTGGGAATCAAACCGCTATCTTTTGGTTCGCAGGCCCGCACTCAATTCACTGAGCTACACCAGCCAGGGCTGGCTTGGATTTTCATATGGCCAGATATAAGCTTATCCGTGACTCCTTAATTTACAGCTTAGACCATAGGACTAATAAAATGTCATCATTTTCATTTTTACAGTCTCTTTTATTGTTCCCCTTCACCATATAAAATGTTAAGGCCTTTTAACTGGGTCTTGAAAATACCAGGTAAAATACTGAGTTTCTTTAGCAGTATAGTTAGGGAGACAACATGTATGCATAAAAATATAACAATCATTAGCAGTGTAAAAATTGTCAATAAAGTGGTGTAAACTTAAGAACTATAGTAGCCTAGGACTCCAGGTTGAATTGAAACTGTGACCAGCTTCCTTAAAAGGAGGTAATAAGGGCAACTGAGCAAAAGATTTTGGTGTGATAAGTATAAATAATTTACTGTTCCTGGAAAATAGGTCAAGGTGCATACCCAAATGAGAGTGGGTCACCAGTTTTTCCTTTGTATCTTGTTATGTGAAACAAATACAGTGTGGGGCAAAAGTAGGTTTACAGTTGTGAGTATTTGAAACACAGAATTTATTCTTATATTATTATTTATTAATTATTGTATTATTTTCCATACAAATAACTGTAAACTTACTTTTGTTCCACCCTGTATTACTAGTTGACATAATAAAATGTACAACTCCTCTTTGTAAAATTCCATGACTTTTAAAAAGTGCAGTTTTCCATTATTCTTTAATTCTAATGTTATAAAAAGTATAATCACATTTGTTCATCTTTTTTTCTCTCCTACATTGATATTTATGCTTCTGGTGCTTGATACAGTTTGTTTGATGAGTTTCACAGAAAGCTTTGATTTATTCTCACTGTTTTTTTCTCATTTTATTGCAATTTCTTGACACAAAAATACTGTTGGGCCACTTGATTATGCATTTTGTCATCTTATGCTTCAAAATTTTCTAAACATGTTAGGAATTATAATCCATATTCTCTCAGGTGGATAAGAGGCCTCATTTTAGGAGCTTCCTGGGGATTCAGGGCCTGACTCCCTTGTTACAGGTTCTTTCACAAAGGACCTAGATACTTACCTTCACTAATGCTGATACAATTTCCCCCAGCTGTCATACTCCTTTCTAAACTTCCTGGCTTAGAATTTTAAAATTGGCTTCTCTTTCTCACATCCTCAAACTTACCTCAGTTACTGCCTGTCCCTCCCTCTGTCAGATTCCCAGATATATATTTGATTTTTACTGATACCTTTGTGATGGCTTTTGTGAGAATTTAATGACTTTTCATGCCCTAACTGCTAGATTACTTTTCCCTCAATATTTGATGTTTCTAACAAGGAAACATGCCTTTGGGACACAGTGAATTTAGATAAAATGTTATGGTAATAAAATCAAAATAAATTAAGATTCTGAAGTGACTTCTTACCACCCAAACTAGTTGTTAGTTTGACACCCAACGTAGCATATTAACTCTTAATAAGAGAATGGATTTCCATTTTTGGTTGTTATAGTCTAACAAATGCTTGTGTGTGTGTCAAAAAGGCATTGATTTAAGAAAAAAAAAACTATGCACTATGAACTCATTAGATGTACAGAGCCAATTAAAATTACTTTTCACAGTGCTTGTAAAAGGTGTACCTATTATTTTTATCATATGGATAAAAAAGAGAACATGAATTTTTAGCCAAATTAAAACAGGATATATGAGTAAGAATGTAGTGGTGGTTTAGGAATGAGTTGAAAAAGCAAATAAAGTAGCATATGGTTATTCAGTACTCAAAATTAAAACTTATAACTAAGTACTACTCAGATTATTTGAAGTATTTCATGTCTCAGATAAAAGAAGTGAGGAGTTCAGTGACTTATAAACATTTTATTAGAACTTTGTAAATAATAATAAAATGCCAACAGTAACAAAGTGGCAGCTGTAACAAAGATTTTGTGACCTGACATTCATACTGTGTTCTGAGATTCTTGTTTTAAACAGTAGGTACAATTTTTGCCTAGGATACCCTTGATAACACTAATGACAATGTAATTGTAAAATAGCTCTACCACTTCTGAAATCATAAATGAAAAAAATCCCTACATTTAGTATTCCTAAACATTATAATTACTATCTCTGCTAATTGCTCATGTACCAATTATAAAGGTATAAAGGCAATAGTGGTGGAGTTCCAGCCAAGATGGTGGTGTGGGTAGAAACCCTTCATTTCCTTGCACAACCAAAAGGAGGATAACAACCAATCTAAAATCAGTGAACAACCATAAGTGCCAGAAAATCAAACTGCATGGAACTCCAATAACCAAGGAATTAAAGAAATGGTCAGCCATAACAACCTGACTGGTAAGGTGGCAGACAGAGAGAACCCATGGTGAGGTGGCGAACTGTGCAGACATGGCTGACTGAACTGGAAACTGAGACTCTGAGTGGGCTGTATGGATGATGGGGGTTGCCATGGTGAAAGAAACTCCTAGCCTCACATGACAGTTTGTTGGAAACTAGTGCTAGAGATGAGCAGGGGAGCTGCATTGTTCCCTCTCTGGCCCCTCCCCCACAGGTAGCACCACAATGCAGCAAAGAGGGTTACCCAGCCCTGGAGAATACCCAAGGCCCCATCCCCTTACAAATTAACAAGTGTGCTGAGACAAAGAAATAGGGCCAGAGACACAAAATAGGGGCCAATTGAAACAGCAGAGCAAAACTTCAGAAAGAGAGCTAAGCAATGAGGAGAGAGCCAACCTATCTGATGGAGAATTTAAAGCCCTGGTAATCAAAATGCTCACAGAACTGATTGAGCTTGGTCAAAAAATGAAAGAACAAATAAAAGCTACTGAAAATGAAATAAAACAAAATATTCAGGGAACCAACAGTCACAGGAAGGAAACCAGGACTCAAATAAATGATTTGGAACAAAAGGAAGAAAGAAACATCCAACTGTAATAGAATGAAGAAATGAGAATTTAAAAAAAATGAAGAGAGGCTTAGAAACCTCTGGGACAACTTTAATGTTGCAATATCTAAAGTATAGGGGTGTCAGAAGGAGAACAATAGCAAGAAATTGAAATTTTATTTGACTAAATAATGAAGGAAAGCTTCCCCAAACTGGCAAAGGAAATATGCTTCCAGGAAGTCCAGGAAGCTTAGAGAGTCCCAAAGAAGTTGGACCCAAAAAGGAACACACCAAAGCACATTGTCATTAAGTTACCCAAGATTAAAGATAAAGAGAGAATCTTAAAAGCAGCAAAAAGAAAAGAGACAGTTACCTACAAAGGAGTACCCATAAAACTATCAACTGATTTCTCAAAAGAAAACTTACAGGCATAAAGAGGCTGGAAAAAAGTCTTTGAAGTCATGAAAGGCAAGGACCTACATACAAGATTACTCTATCCAGCAAAGCTATCATTTAGAATGGAAGGTCAGATAAAGTGCTTCCCAGGTAAGGTCAAGTTAAAGGAGTTAATTATCACCGAGCCCTTATTATATAAAGTGTTAAAGGGACTTAAATCTAAGAAAAAGAACATAAAAATATGAAAAGGAAAATGATAATAAACTCAAAACTATCAGGAAATGAACCTAAAAAAAAAGAGAAAAACAATGAAAACAAAAACTAAGCAAACATCTAGAACAGGAACAGAATCAGAGAAATGGACATCACATGGAGGGTTTTCAGTTTGAAAGGGGAAGAGAGGAATAGGGGGAAAACATACAAGGAATAAGAACCATAATTGGTATTCATAAAATAGACAGGGAGAGGTAAAAAATGGTATCGGAAAAAGAGAACTCAAAGATCTTATATATACAACCCATGGACATGAACTAAGTCTGGGGAATGCTGGAGGGTTGGGGGGTGCAGGGTGGAGGGGGGATAAAGGGGGAAAATTGGAAAAACTGTAATAGCATAATCAATAAAATATACTAAAAAAGCAATAGTGGTGAAATAATGAGGGAAAATGCAAAGATTCAAGGCAAAATGTGGATAAATAAACAACAAATTTTATGGATAGTGGAGAAGAAATTCATTATTAGCCATGTATGTTTATATTTTAGAAATTGTGTGTAAATTTTTAGGACATGTAACTATATTTAAACTTTTCAGTTTGTAAATCATAGAGATTGGAAAGATTTGAGTGACTTTAAGGCATCTTACAAGCTACTCAACATTTCTTTACTGCCTCTATTCATTTGTCTATTTCATTATGTCTTTGGCTAGTGTTTTTATTTCTCCCTTAAAAACAAACTTTACTGAGACATAATTCACATACCATGTAATTCAATAATTTAAAATGTACAATTTGATTTTTGTGTATTTATAAAGTCATGGAACCATGACCACAATCAATTTTAGAAATTTTTAATCACTGCAAAAAGAAACCGCATAACTTTTAGCTTCACCTTTATTTCCCCCCTTACCATCCCAAGGCAGTAGTTAATGTGGTGTCTATCTATGTTTGCCTATTTGTACATTTCTTATAACTGGAATTATATATTGTCTTTTGTGACTTGGTTCTTTTATTTAGCACATTGTTTTCAAGATTCACCCTCTTGTACCATAGATCTGTAGTTCATTCCTTTTCATGCCCAAATAATATTTGATTGTATTGAACATGACATATTTTGTTTACCCATTGATCACTTGATGGACACTTGTTTTTCCACTTTTTGGCTATTATAAATAATGTTGCTATGATTATTTGTGTACAAGCTTATTCATGAATATATGTTTTCATTTATCTTAGGTGGGTGTAATCTTAGGAGTGGAATTGTTGGATCATAGGATAACACTGTTTATATTTGGAAGAATGGTCAGACTCTTTTCTAAAGCACCTGCCTCATTTTATTTCTTATCAGCAGTATATTAGAATTCTAATTTAACCTATATTCTCTTTAGTACTTGTTATTTTCCATTTTTTAAAAAATTACAGATGTCCTTGGGTGTGTGAAGTCTTGATAGTTATTGTGGTTTTGATTTGCATATCCCGATGAGCAATGATGTTGATCAACTTTTCATGTGCTTATTGGCTTTCCTGTATCTTCTTTGGATAAATGTGTATTCAAACCTTTCTCCATATTTAATTTGTTACTCATGATTTTATTTTTGAGTTGAAATAATTCTGTACATATTCTAAATACTAGACTTTTATTATATGTTATTTGCATTTTTTTCACACTCATTGTTTTGGTTTTCACTTTTTTGATGTTGTCCTTTGAAACACAAATGTCTTTAATTTAGATGATGTCCAATTTATCTTTTCTTTCTTGTGCTTTTTATGTTATACTGAAGAAACTTTTGCTTAATCTAAGGTCGTGATGATTTACACCTATGTTTTCTCTTAAGATTTTTAGAGTTTTAGCTCCTAGACTTAGGTCTTTGATTACTTTTCAGTTTACTTTTGTACATGATGTGAGGTAGGAAATCCAACTTTATTCATGTGGATATCCAGTTGTGCTAATACCATTTGTTAAAAAGAGTATTCTTTTCCCTGTTGAATTTTAGAATCAATTTATTAGTCTTTCCAATACAGGCATTGGAATTTCAATAAGGATTCCATTGGTTCTGTAAATTAATTTGGGGAGAATTCCTAGTTATTTTATTATGTCAGTGCTATTCTAAATAATATTGTTTCATTGCTTTCATTATTAGTTCATGCAGGGGTGACCAACTTTTCAGCATCTCTGGGCCACACAAGAAGAAGGGTTGTCTTGGGCCACATGCTAGATAAACAAATACTAATGAAAACTCATGAGCTAAAAAAGGTTTTAAGTAAATTTATTGTTTTGTGTTGGGCTGCATTCATAGCCATCCTAGGCTGCATGTGGCCTATGGGTTGTGGTTGGACACCGCTGTGTCTACAGCTACACAATCGATTTTTGTGTGTTGACTGTTTATCTTGAGACTTTGCTGAACTTATTTAGTTGAGTAGGAAGTTTATGTCCCCTACGTATTCCCCACTTTATGGGTCATACATTATTGATTCTTTGCATATCTTGCATTTTTTGAAAACTAGTCATTTTAGATAATGTAGAAAATATGGATTCTGATTCTCTTCCCTTCTTTCAGGGGAATGTTTTTGCTTTTGTTTGTTTTTGTTTATTTGTTTAACTACTTAGATAGGATACTTTAGTGAAATTTACTTGCTTTGCATGTGAAAACCCTGTAGTCATTCCTCAGAGGGCACAAGCTTGGGCATGCACATAGTCATCATGGGATATTAATGGTTTTAGTACTGTCTCTTTCCCTGATGTCTGTTTTCAGGTGTCTGTTTCGAGTTGATAGGCTCCATTAATTCCCAGCCGATTGCTCTATTATTGACAATATTTGGGGGCATAAATTTTTCTACAACCTTACATACACAATTAAACTTGTAAAGTGACAATTTTTGAGTTTTTTTCCTGACCCCAGAAGGGTTCATTCCATAGTTCTCTCCAGTAAACTAGCTGGCAAATATTAGCTTGTTGCTCTTACCTAAAAAGAGCTTCTGTTTTTCAGAGGTCCTTCAGTATTGAAATTCCCTAGGTTCTGCCTAAACAAAGTCAGTTAGTTCCCTTGAGGAGACTTTTTTTCTTGTTGACTGTCTCTTTCTTCCCTGTACAAAATCTCTGAGCCAGTAGTTTTGCTGCTGGCCAAACCTGGTAGTCTCTGGTCTTGAACTGCTTTACTTTAGGAGGAAGCACTGTTTTACTAGCAAGTTGTGATGGAAATTGGTTCCCCAGTATCTCTTGGTCTCTTGTGCTTGGAAATGGGTGAAAGGAGAGAGCATCCTGATGTCTCGGATATACTTTCTAGGAATTTGGCCTCTTGAGAGTATGAGAAATGTTAGTAGCAAGTCTCTCTGCATGAGAGACCTTATTCCTTCAATGGAAGCAGAAAGAAGAGGCAGCATTATCTCCTTGATGACAAAAGCCCATATTTGAGCTTCTGTTAAGCTGAGGAAGTGCAGGAGGAGGGAGCATATTACTGCCAGAAGGTGACAGACTCTTGCTATTATTATCAGCTTTTAGTAGATTATCCCAAATAAATGTTCCTTCACTTGCTAAATAGGAACTTAGGAAAAGTTCTAGACTCCTTAAATAATTAAAATAGTTTCTTAATTGTTATGCTTATTTTACAATGTAGTGAATCTGTGGAGCTCCTCATACTGCCATACGAGAAGTAAAAATCTTATTTATTATTTATTTTTCCTTTTATCTTAAAGAATCTTGTCATCTGGTGCCATATGATCTAAAACTGCAAACATATCTAATATTTATCACCCAAGAAAAAGATATATGGATGTATAAACACAGCCTGTTATCAGTGCCTTCTTTTATATCATAGCATTTTACTTTTGATATTAGCAACATGATTATATTATTGTGCCTTCTTTTTTATTAAGTACATTTTATTGATTACGCTGTTACAGTTGTCCCAGTTTTTCCCCTTTGCCCCTCTGCCTGGTATCCCCGTTCCCCCCAGCAATTCCCCTTTTAGTTCATGTCCATGGGTCATACATATAAATTCTTTGGCTTCTCCATTTCCTATACTATTCTTAACGTCTCCCTGTCTATTTTAAACCAATTATGCTTCTTAATCCCTGCACCTTTTCTCCCCATTCTCCCTCATCCCCACCTCCCCACTGAACAACCCTCCATGTGATCTCTATTTCTATGATCCTGTTCCTGTTCCAGTTGTTTTCTTAGGTTTTTTTATAGTTTCAGTTGTTGATAGTTGTGAGTTTGCTGTCATTTTACTATTCATAGTTTGGATCATCTTCATTTTCATTGTTTTTAGATTTTATTTACTTTTTTTAGAGAGATGGAAAGGGAGGGAGAAAGACAGGGAGAGAAACATCAATGTGTGGTTGCCCCTAGTGCACCCCCATTGGTAGCCTGACTCACACACAATCCAGGCAAGTACCCCTGACTGGGAATTGCACTGGTGACCCTTTGATTCATAGGCAGGCACTCAATCCACTGAGACACACTAGCCAGGGGTGATCATCTTCTTTTTCTTAGATAAGTTCATTTAACATTTTATATAATAAGGGCTTGGTGATGATAAACTTTAGCTTTACTTTGTCTGGGAAGCACTTAATCTGCCCTTCCATTCTAAATGATAGCTTTGCTGGATAGACTAATCTTGGATTAGCTCTTTGCTTTTCATTCCTTTGAATACTTCTTGCCAATCTTTTCTTGCCTGTAAGGTTTCTTTTGAGAAATCAACTGATAGCCTTATGGGAACTCCTTTGTAGACATCTCTCTTCTTTTCTCTTGCTGCTTTTAAGATTTTCTCTTTATCTTTAACCTTTTTCATTTTAATTATGATGTGTCTTGATCTGGCCCTCTTTAGATCCAACTTGTTTGGGTCTCTCTGTGCTTCCCAGACTTGTATGTCTATTTCCTTCACCAAATTGGGTGAAGATTTCCTTTATTTTTTTTTTCAAATAAGATTTCAATTACTTGCTCTGTTTTCCTGCTTCTAGCCCCCTTATAATTTGGATGTTGGTATGTTTAAAGTTGTCCTAGAGGTTCCTAAACCTCTCCTCATTTTTTTTTTTTTTTGAATTCTTGTTTCTTTTTCTGTTATGGGTGAATGTTTATTTCTTCCTTTTGTTCCAAATCATTGATTTGAATCTTGGCTTCCTTCCCTTCACTGTTGGTTCCCTATATACTTTTCTTTATTTCACTTTGTATAGTCTTTATTTCTTCCTTTATTTTGTGGCCTTACTGAATCATTTATGTGGGCATCCTGATTGCCAGTGTTTTGAACTCTGCATCTGATAGTTTGGCTATCTCCATGTCATTTAGTGTTTTTGTTTTTTTTTTTTCAGGAGTTTTTATCTATTCTTTCATTTGGGCCATATTTCTTTATCTTCTCTATTTGACAGCCTCCCTGTGTTTGTATCTGTGTAATAGGTAGAGCTGCTTTGACTCCCTGTGTTGGCACACCTGTTATTTGTAAGGGTCAGAGCCTTAGATATTCACCAGGGTGGCACAACCTGCTTCACCACTTCATGGCACTGTATGTGGGGGAGGGGTCAGAGAGCAAACAATGCCACTTGGTTGACTCTTGCCCTGTTTTCAGTCACTTCCCCCACATCCTGTAAATGACTTGTGCCCTTCTAGCTGATATCCTGGTGCTGATTATGCAAGTGGGTGGGTTTGTGTACATCCTAGGACCCTGTGGGCACTTTAAATGGACTCTCTTGAGAGACCAGAAGTTTCTTCCCCCACCCCAAATCCCACTGATTTTTTCAGCCAGAGATTATGAGACTTTATTTTCCTGGTGCTGGAATCCTAGGCTGTGCATTCAGGCCTGGGGCTGGGATTGCTCACTCCCCAGTTGTCACATCCAATTTTTATCAGCTTCATGTGAATGTGGAACCACCCATTTCACCAGCTGCTGGTTCCTTACTGTGCATTCCCTTTGCCCTAGCTGCCCATCTAGGCCCCTCCTACCCATCTGAATGAATGTTTCTTCTTTAACTCCTTGGTTGTTGGACTTTCATACTGTTCGATTTTCTGGCTGTATGGGTTGGCTTTTAGTTTTCGATTGCTTGTTATCCTTCTTATCATTGTGTGAGGAGACAGAGCATGTTCACCTATGCCTCCATCTTGGCCAGTCTATTGTGTCTTTTGATTTCCCAACCATATTCAGTAGTTAGTAAAACTTTATATAGCACCACAGGAAGTCAATAATATGCCAAATTAGTTTTAGCAATTACCTTAATGGAAGAAGTTAAACTAATATGAATGGTTCTAAGTCATGACACACATGATGGTTTAAATTATTTATTTAACTAATTTTATTACTTAGCAAGTGAAACTGGGAAGAAATTCTTTCATTCTTTAAAAAAGTAAATGAAGCCCTGTCTAGTGTGGCTCATTTGGTTGGGCATTGTCCCACAATGTGAAATGTTGATGGTTAGATTCCCAGTCAGGTCACATGCGTTTAGTCCCTGGTCAGGGCATGTAGGAGAGGAAAGCAATAGATGCTTCTCTCCCTCTCATACTCCTTTCCTTCCCCTCTCTCTAAAAATAAATAAATAAATATTCAAAAAAAAAGTAAAACAAGTAAACTAAAAACCAGGCTAAGGACATTTGCAAAAAAACTTCAAAAAAACTTAAAACATCTTCTATAGTTTACCGACCAGATTTTTTTTTATTCATCAGGATGAACTTCCAAGAAGTCATATTAAATTCCAATTATTTTCTTATCAAATAAACTTGAATTTTATAATCTCTGTGAGCTATGGTTTCCTCAGCTGCTAATAATAATAAATTATAACTATCCTTCTTTATAAAGTTCTTATAGGGACTTGATAAACTAATGCAAATAAAAACACTTATAAAGTGATACAGAAATATTAAGAACCATAGTAATATTTCTGTGCAAAATATTACAGTGCCTTGGAAATATGTACCTATAAGAGAAGTATTTTATTGTTTAAATTCTGCATGGGACAAAATATATTGTATTATATTTCAATAAATAATAAGTTCTTGTAATATAACACAATATTGTCTTTAAGATGTTTCTAAACACTTGCAGTCATTTGCAGGCACAAAAAAAAATTGCAGATTACTTTAATTATAGCAGCTTCTAGTTACATATGTCCTAAGAGAAGGAAGTAGGAACATTTGATATGTCTGGTACACCATAGGTGTTCAAGGGGAGGGGATAATGGTGGAAAGAAGGGGAAGGGACTAGAAAAAGAACAGGCATGATGACTCAGAGATATGGACAACATCGTGGGAATTGAATGTAGAAGCAGGAGGGGGAATGGCCAGAGGAGGGCAAAGTGGGAAAATTGGACAACTGTAATAGAATGACAATAAAAAGTGATTTAAAAAATGAATGCTAAAGAAATGAGGAATTTTATACCAACATTTTTTATTTCTTGCTTTAAGCTTCTAAGTTTTCTGACTAGCTAATGACATGAGGTCCAATATTTATAACCTACATTTATCAAAGTTTATATTAACTCCCAGAATCAAATATTATGAAGGAGAAAAAATATAAATTGTTTAAAAATTTCAATTATTCTTTTTAAAACTAAAAAAAAACATTATTATTTGTTTTTGAGACCCAGTGTGTATATTTTGTAGCATTTGTCACATAGGGTAGAAAATAAGTTCATAGGAAAATACATAGGAGTAGATAAGGGAGGAAAAAAGGTGAAGTGTCTAGTCAAAGAATAAGTATGAATGACCCATGGACATAGACAACAGGGTAGGGATTGACTTTGGGGGTAGTGGTGGGTGGGGCAGCAGAGAGTAATGGGGAAAATTGAGACAACTGTAATAGAACAAAAATGAAAATCTAAATAAATAAATAAATAAATAAATAAACATAAATTAGAATACATCAAGCTATAATTGAGTAATATCAGAAATAAAAATTAATACATTTTTATTTATGTGAAATTAAGCTTATTGTTATTCTAGGATTAGAAAAAAATATCTCAAACTTGAAGTTCAGCAAGATGCCAATGTTCACAGGATTTTATTGACATATTGAAAACAATGTTAACATTATAATCTAGAGTTGTCTCATCTCTTATTATTTTCTTTTGTAAACTAAACTGAACCCCATCAAGTTTTTTTTTAATGCCAATTACAACCTTTGTTGCAAGTTAGCCTAGAGATTATAATACGGAATATACACCTACTTACTCTCACACTCAAACAGAGAAATGTGTATGCATATACTTACAGCTGTTGTTGTGGTGTTTAATATCAGATTCTCCATCTCACTTAGACTTCTTGCCTTGAAAATGACACAGTTAACTCCTTCCCTAAGTTATGCCTGTATGAGCAAATAAAAATACATGCTGTATATGTGCTTAATGGCATTAGACAGGGTAGAAACTGTTATTTAATCAAAAATTTCAGCAAGAAATCTATGAAAGGGTTATAATGATTTGATGAAAAAGAGAGGCTTACAGAAAAGACAAAAAACCTTTACACACTAAAATGTTTGTACTAGATTCACAGGCGAAGGTCAATTAAACAAAGACATCCTTAGAAGTCTTGGTTGAGGGCATAATCTAATTGTTTACATTTAGCTTAAAGGTAGGTCATCATGACTAGCCTATTTTTGTTGTATTTGAATATTTGACATGTTTTTGTAAAAGACTTCATATTAGAGTAAAAAGACATAGACTTAGTTTTGAATTTGTGTTTTAAAACTTATTAACACCATGACTTTGTGCAAAAAATTTAAGCACTTTGACATGTAATTTCATTATTTTCATTTTTAAAAGGTTTTATGTATTTAATTTTAGAGAGAGAGGAAGGGAGGGAGAAAGAGAGGAAGAAAAGCATCAATGTGTAGTTGCCTCTCCCACATCCTCTACTGGGGACCTGCCCTGCAACCCAGGCATGTGCCCTGATTGGAAATCAAACTGTCAAACTTTTAGTTTGCAGGCCAGCACTCACTCCACTAAGCCACACCAGCCAGAGTGTAATTTCATTATTTTTAAAATGGGAATGATAAAATCTCCCTGAAGGTTAAGGGAAATCTATGAGATAATTAAATTGTTTTTGTAAACTTTAGGCTGCTATTCAAAAGTTATTTTATGTAATTATTATAAAACTATGGGTATATTATAGTAATGACAACACTTTGTAAACTATTCTAGGACAATACATATTGAGACAAAGTCTTTATGATTCTGATATGTCTAATTTGTACTTGATATTTAGACTAGGGCACATCAAAAATAAAGGCTAAACAATATTGTGTTAGAAAAAATAAAGCAAAATAGCATAATTGAGGTAATATGTACACAAGATGCAAGTTACCCATTACATGAACTGTGAATGTCACGAAGGGTTTTACATGGAAGTCACCATTGTTATTTGGCTAGCTGTTAAAGAATATTTTTAAAATTATTAAAAAAATAATATAGCCCTGGCTGGTGTGGCTCAGTGGATTGAGCACAGGCCTGTGAAGCAAAGGGTCGCTGGTTCGATTCCCAGTCAGAGCACATGCCTGGGTTGCAGGCAAGGTCCCCGGAAGGGGACATATTAGAGGCAAACACATGTTGATGTTTCTCTCCCACTCTTTCTCCTTCCCATCCACTCTCTCTAAAAATAAATAAATATATATTTTTTTTAAAATAATAATGTAGCTCTGGTCATTGTGGCTCAGTTGGTTCAGTGTCACCTTACAAAACAAACAGTCACTGGTTTGATTCCCAGTCAGGGAATATGCCTGGGTTGTGGGTACCATCTCCGGTTGGGGCACATTCAGGAGGGAACCAGTCAATTTTTCTCTCTCACACTAATGATTCTCTCCTTCTCTTTCTCCACCCCTTCCTCCTCTCTAGAATCAATAAAATAATATGTTAAAAATAATAATGTACGTGAACACAAACTGTAGTCTACTTTCATTCTTTTGCATGTGGCTTTCTAATATTCAAAACACCATTTGTTGAAGAAGTTTTATTTTCTCCATTGTGTGGTTTTGGCTCCTTTCTCAAAATTCACTTGCTTATATACTTATGGTTTATTTGTAAGCTCTCAATTCTTTTCTATTGGTTGGTGTGTCTGTTTTTCTGTCTGTACCATGCTTGCTTGATTACCATTGCTTTGTAGTCAGGTAGTATTAAATCTCTGGCTTCATTCTTTTTTCTCAGGATCGCTTTTGCTGTTTGGGGTCTTTCTTGGTTCCATACAAACCTGGTCCTTTTTTGCTTTATTTCTTTAAAAAAATGTCTTTGGAATTTTGATGGGGATTGCCTTAAATCTGTATATTGGTTTGGGTGATATGGTTTTCAAAAGTATGTTGATGTTTGTAATCTACAAGCACAGAGTGTTTCCATTTCATCGTGTCTTTGTTAACCTCTTTTTTAAACAATTTTTAAAATTTATTTTTGGCCCTGGCTGGCATAGCTCAGTGGATTGAGCATGGGCCTGTGAGCCAAATGATCACAGTTCAATTCCTAGTCAGGGCACATGCCTGGGTTGCAGGCCAGTTCCCAGCAGGGGACACATGAGAAGCAACTATACATTGATATTTCTGTCCCTCTCTCCTTCCCTTCCCCTCTAAAAATAAATAAATAAAATCTTTAAAAATTTATTTTTAAAAAGAAAGTAAGGGAGAGAGAAAAAGAGGGAGAGAAATGTCAATGTGTGGTTGCCTCTTGCAAGGCCCCACTGGGGACCTGGTCCACAACCCAGGAATGTGTCATGACTGGAAATTGAACCAGTGACCCTTTGGTTTGCAGTCTGGAACTCAATCCACTGAGGCACACCAGCCAGGGCTTTATCAATCTCTTTTAATAATACTTTGTAGTTTTAAGTATATAGTTGTTGCACACCCTTTGTTAAATTTATTCCTAGGCATTTCTTTCTTTCTTTCTTTCTTTTTTTTTTTTGCTTGCAAATGTAAAGGGATTTTTTTTCTTAAGTTTTATTGTTGGTAGATATAAATGTACTGAATTTTTATACATTGATTTTCTATCCTGCAACTTTACTGTGTGTGTTAATTGTTTCTAATAGTTTTTGGTGGAGTTTTTAGGGTTTTCTAAGTAAAGAATCATGTCATCTGAAAAAAGTGACACTTTTACTTCTTAATTCCAAATCTGAATGTCTTCTATTTCTTTCTCTTGCCTGGCGGTTTGTCCTCATGTACAAAAATTAACTCAAATGGATCAAAGACCTAAATATAAGATCTGAAACAATAACATTCATAGAAGAAAACAGTGGTACTAAAGTCATGGACCTTGGTCCTAGGGAAGATTCTATGCATTTGCTCCCAAAGGCCAAAGAAGAAAAGACAAACATGAATGAATGAGACTATATCAAGCTAAAAAGCTTCTACACACCAAAAGAAAAAAAACAACAAAACAAAAAGGCAACCAGCTGAATGGTAGAAGGTATTTGCAAACCATTGCTCAGGCAAGGGGTTTATATCCACAACATACAGAGAACTCACACAACAAAACAACCATACAAAATCACAAACAATCCAATTAAAAAAATAAGCAGAAGACCTGAACAGACACTTCTCTCAAAAAGACATACAAATGGCTAGCAGGTATATGAAAAGATGTTCAACTTCACCAGCTATTAGTGGAATACAAATCAAAACTCTGATGAGATACCACCTCATACCTGTCAGAATGGCTACTATGAACAAGCAGGTAATAAGTGCTGGAGAGGTTGTGGAGAAACAGTAACCCTCATTCATTGCTGATGGAAATATAAACTGGTGCATCCACTGTAGGAAACAGTATGAAGGTTACTCAAAAAATTACAAATAGAGTTACCATATGACCCAGCAATCCCTTTTATGGGTATCTACCCCAGAAATTAGAAAACATTTATTTGTAAAGATATCTATACCCCTATGTTCACTGCAGCATTATTCACAGTGGCCAAGACACAGAAATAGCCAAAGTGTCCTTTGATAGAGGACTGGATAAAGAAGATGTGGTACATATAGACAATGGAATACTACCCAGCCATAAAAATAGATCAAATACTGCCATTTGTGACAACATGGATGAAACTTGAGAATATCATCCTAAGTGAGAAGGAGTCAGTCAGAAAAAGTTAAGATCCATAAATTTGACTCAAATGTGGGATATGAAACTGAAAGCAACAAATGAACAAACTGGAAAAACACAGAGACAAAAACTTATAGATACAGACAATAGTATAGTGGTTGCCAGATGGAAGCGGGAGTGAGAGGTAGTGAAGTGTAAAGGGAACAAATATATCATGACTCTAGATGATTTGACTTTGGGTGGTGGTCATTCAGTTAATATATCATAGAAATGTATGCTTGAAACCTATAATTGTATTACCAATATAACCTCAATAACCTTTTAAAAATAATAATAATGTAAGTAATATCCAAAAAAGATTCTGAAAGATTACTGCTTTGGACTTATAAATGGGTGTTAACAAGAAATGATCTGTAGAGATAGAAAAGTGTAAGTGTAAGATTTTATATATACACACATATAATTTTCCAGTAGAAATCATAACCTCTCTGCTTAATAGGCCCACTTGGAACTTGGAATATAAACTTATTACTCCAGATATTAGTAGAAACAAAAATGAGATAATTATTTTTGGGTATTAATTAGTGTTTTGGGGATTAATTAAAATAAAAAAAGGAGATGTGTATTAGTATTTTGTAAAATGAAACCAATTCTTATATAATTAGTCCAGAAATCAATAAAATTTGGTCTTGGAAGGATCTTCATCTAGTTAGTGAAAGAAAAGGAAATCTAAAGCCAGGAAAGTGAGATTCTTGCTCAGGGTCCCACAGCTTGTACTTTGTGCCAGATCTAGGAGTAGGACCCAGGCATTTTCCTGTTGGTCTTCTGCCCTTTTCATTACATTATGGTGAATTACTTACCTAGATGACATAAAAAAAAAAGGATAAGGCATCTGTTATTATATCTGCAGTATATACTGGTCATTTCAAATATATTTTTTAGAAAACTTAGAATTACCTTACTAAATTGTTTCTGAAATAATGATGGTCATATGCTTTAGAGCTGTGTTGCCCCATATGGTAGCCACTAGCTATATGTGGCTATTAAAATTAAAATTGAAATGAACTAAAACCTGTAAATACCTCAGTGGCACTGGCTACATTTTAAGTACTTAACAGACACATGTGGCTAATGTTTACTATATTGGAATGTTGGGATACAGAGCATTTCAACCATTGCAGGAAGTTCTATTGTACAGTGCTACTTCTAGATCTTTTGTCAGGGAAGAAGAAAAGAACTAGTAGGGTTAGCCCTTATGATATTGATGGCTGTTGCTGCTATAACTACTATTATTGTCTTACAGCATTTAAAAACCACTAGATTTTATTTCCAATTCTTCCAAAAACTATGTTATGCATGGTTTAAATTGTATTTAAAGTTCAGGAAAGCTAAATTACGGTTTAGCATCCTAGAACTATCATGAAGCTTCAGTTCAAATGCAGGTCTCTATCTGCCCAAGTGTTTCAAAGCCTTGATTTCCTTATGTTTAAGTGGCAATAATAATAGTATAACCTCATGCAGTTGTGGTGAAGATTAAATAGATGAAATGTAACACTGGATGGTGTACCTCAGTGGATTGAGCGCCAGCCTGTGATCCAAAGGATCTCCAGTTTGATTCCCCATCAGGGCACATGCCTGGATTTTGTGCCAGATCCGCAGGGTGCAGCGTGAGAGATGCAAACATACACTAATGTTTTGCTCCCTCTCCTTCCCTTCCCCTCTCTCTAAAAATAAATAAATAAAATCTTTAAAAATAGATTAAATGTAATAGTGTGTTTTAGGCCTGATGTCAACATGAGTAGTTAATAATGGTAGCAATTATTAATGATCTGCAATGGTAAAATGTGACCTTTTTTAAGGATTTAAAACTCTAGAAGTCAAAATGTCTTAATCCAAAGAAATAATGATAACTTTACATTCTTTTTGCATTTTACACTTTGCAAAAATAATTATGTACATCTTCCTTTGATTTTCACAGCAGATAAGGAAATGAATAGTAAATAGGAACCTGCATCTAGTTCCTTTGGTGCCTAGCTTTCCACAATAATGAACTAATACTAATGGTAGAATTTTAAATACTATGGTAAGCAAATAAAGTGACTATTATTGACCAGAATATGTTAAGACCAAACCTTGAATTAGTCACTCTTGGCTTTCTTTCGCAGTTTAGTGTATACATAGTAAAATAAAATCTGTCAAATTCAGGACTCTTGGTTCTCAATTGTAGTGAAAAAACTAATTTAAATTATTTTTTATAAAATTGCAATTTTGGATTTTTCTTTTAAAAATAAATTTTCTGCAAATGCCTTTTATCTAAAGGAGAAATAGTTGCTTCACTATTATTATTCCAAAGGTCATTTTTACATGCAAATTCTCAAATTATTCTTTGCCACTTGACATATATAGATTTCCCATAGATTTATCCTTGTTCTCATTTATTAAATTCAAAATGTTATCAGAAGAATCTACATGCTTGTTTGTAATAATCAATACAGCCAACTTAACTAATAAAGGTGATATCTGATGAAGGACATAAACAAGGTTATTTCATGTCACAGTTCAAACTATCAATCCAAAACCAAGATATATTGTTATTAAAATCTGTTGTTAAAACCTATTTCCTCATAAACTATTGAGAAATGCAAATTAAACTCCTTTCATTTATGTTAACCCCTACAGCAGTTGGCACAGGTGCCCATTCCAGCCTGGTATTTGAATTCTTACTGTTGTGGGTCACAGCACCAAGCCATCAACTTTTAAACACACATGAGGAAACTTGGAGTATTAACTTCAAAAAAATTGAACTTTTACTTTAAAGAATAGCATGAAGTAATTGCAGATTGGTGATTTTGAAAACTACATAATGGTATTTGAATACTCTGGTAAGATAGAACATAAGTCTTACTGGAAACAAAATTTAGTCAGCAGGATTTCATGAAAGATAATTTGGCTCCATGTTTGCCAACTCACTGTGAGTGATGCTGGAGACAAAACAACACAAAACATAGACACGTACATTCCCAGACACACACACACAAACAAACCATAGACACATCATCAGAAGCAGTGTCAACCACGTTAGCCTTGCTAGTCTAGAAACTGTTTGCTATAACTCAATTTTAATTGTTGTTCAATTACAGTTGTCCCCATTTTCCTTCATTACTCTCCCCTGCCCTACCCATGCCACACCTCCCACATTCAGTCCTCACCCCCACTGTTGTCTTTGTTTATGGGTCCTTTATTCATGTTCCTTGACTTGACCCTCCCCTCCTTTCCACCATTATCTGCCTTCCACATCACCTCTTGTCACTGTAAGCTTGTTACTTATTTCCATGTCTCTGGTTCTATTTTACTCACTTGTTTGTTTGTTTGTTTTTATTTGGTTCCACTTAAAGGTAAGATCATGTGTTATTCATCTTTCACCAACTGGCTTATTTCTTTTAGCATAATGCTCTCCAGTTCCATCCATGCCATCTCCAAGGATAGGAGCTCCTTCTGTCTTTTTGCTGCATAGTATTCCATTGTGTAAATGTACCACGGTTTTTTTATCTACTCACTTACTGATGGACACTTAGGGTGTTTTCAGCACTTGGCTAGTTAAGATTTATTAAGCTAGGTTTCTGATATATGGCCTTTATTATGTTGAGATATGCTCCCTCTACTCCTACATTGTTGAGTGTTTTTTATCATAAATGGGTGCTATACTTTATCAAATGCTTTTTCATAATCTATTGCCCTGATCATGTGATCTTTTTGTCTGTTTGTTTATGAGATATATTATGTTTTTCAATTTGCGAATATTGTACCATCCTTGAATCCCTGCTGTGAACCTCACTTGACCATGGTGTATATTCTTCTTAATGTATTGCTGGATGTGGTTTGGCAATATTTTGTTCAGGATTTCAGCATCCATGTTCATCAATGATATCAGCCTTTAGTTTTCTTTCTTCTCATTTTATCTGTTTTTAGGATTAGGTGATTGTGAATTCATAAAAAGAGTTTGGAAGCCTTCCCTCTTATTTTTAGAATATTTTAGTTTTTTTTCTAAGAATATTTTGAGAGGGACAGATTTTAGCTCTTGCTTAAATGTTTTGTAAAATTCTCCCGTGAAATCATCCAGTCCAGGGCTTTACTGTGCCAGGAGTTTTTTTATTACTTCTTCAATTTCACTAGCTGTTATCAGTCTCTTAGGGCTTTCTGCTTCTTCATTCAGTTATGGAAGATTTTATGTTTCTAGAAATTTGTCCACTTCACCCAGGTTTTCAACTTTCTTGGCATATAGTTGTTCATAGTAATTTCTTATAATCCTTTCTATTTCTGTAATATCAGTTGTAATTTCTCCTCTTTCATTTCTGATTTTATTTCTTTGGTCTTCTTTTTTCATGATGAGGGTGGTTAAAGGATTGTCAATTTTGTTTATCTTTTCAAAGAACCAGCTCTTTGCTTTATTGATCCTTAGAATTGTGCTTTTAGTGTCTGTGTCATTTAATTCTGCTCTGATCATGGTTATTTCTTTTTTTTCTACTCTCTCAGGGCTTTGTTTGTTGCTGCTTCTCTAGTTCTTGTAGGTGTAGGGTAAGGTTTTTTTTTATTTGAAATGTTTCTATCCTTTTTAGGTAGGACTGCATTGCTATGCACTTCCCTCTCAGGACTGCCTTCACTGTGTCCCATAGGTTTTAGGCTATTGTGTGTTCGATTTCATTTGTTTCCAGGACATTTTTTATTTCTTCCTCAATCTTATTATTAATACATTCATTGTTTAATAGCATTCTATTTAGTCTCCATGAATTTGAAAGTTTTTTAGTTTTCTCCTTCATGTTGGTTTCTAGTTTCAAGCCCTTGTTGTCCAATAAAATGCTCAATATGGTTTTAATTTTTTTTGAGTTTGCTGAGGCTTGTTTTGTTTCCTATCATGTGGCCTATCTTTGAAAAAGTTCCATGTGGATTTGAAAAGAATGTGTATTTGTGCCTTTGGGTTAAAAGGTTCTGCATATATCAGTTAAGTCCATTTGATCTGGTGCATCATTCAGTGCCACAATATCTCTGTTGATATTTTGTTTAGAAGATCTATCCATTATTGACAGTGGCGTGTTAAAATCTCCAAGTATAAGAGTGCTACTGTCTATATTTTTTGAACTCCTTGCAGATTTTCCTTATATATTTGGGTGCTCCTATGTTGGGTACATATATTTTTACAATGTTTATGTCTAGTTGATGGATTCTTCCCTTCAGTTATGAAGTGTCCTTCTGGGTATATTTTTATGGCCTTTATTTTGAAGTCTACTTTGTCTGATATTAATATTGCTACCTTGGCTTTTTTTCCCCAGTCCATTTTCTTGGAAATTTTTTCTATTCCCTCTCTTTCAGTCTTTGTAGGTCTTTTGTTCTTTGGTAGGTCTCTTGTAGACAACATGTGTGTGGGTCATGTTTGCTTATCCATTCAGCTACCCTACATATTTTGTTTGGAGCATTTAATCCATTTACATTTAAGATTATTATTGATAAGTACTTACTGCCATTTTTCCCCTCTGTACCTTTGTTCTTCTTTCTTTCTCTTACTCTTCTTCTTTATCCTTATAAAGTAGTCCTTTTAACATATTTTGCAATGCTGGTTTGGTGGAGGTATATTTTTTAGCCTTCTTTTGTCTGGGAAAGTCCTTATTTCACCTTCCATTTTAATGGAGGGCCTTGCTGGGTAGTGTTGGTTATAGGCCTTTGCTTCATTATTTGCAATATTTCTAGCCTTTCCCTTCTGGCTTGTATTGTTTTTGTTGAGAAGTCAGGTGATAGCCTTATCAGAGCTCCCTTTTGTGTTGCTTCCTGTTTCTCCCTTGCTGCCTTTAATATCATCTCTTTGTCTTTGAATTTCAAAGATGTGTCTTTATGATGTGTCTTGAAGTGGGCCTCTTTGAGTTCATCTTGTTGGGACCCTCTGTGCTTCATGAACTTGTATGAATTTTTCTCTCATCAAATTAAGGGAGTTTTCCATCATTCCTTTTTCGAACAGGTTTTCTATCCCTTCCTCCTCCTCTTCTTCTAGTATCCCTATTGTATGGGTATTATTACATTTCATGTTGTTCAGCAGTCCTCTTAACCCCTCTTCATCTTTTCAAGTCTTTTCTCCTTTTCTTGTTATTTCTGGGAATTTTTTTCTACCTTGTCCTCCAGCTTGCTGATTTGATCTTCTGCTTCATCTAGACTGTTTTTGATTCCTTCTGCTCTGTTCTTCAATTCAGAAATTGCATTCTTCATTTCCTCCTAGCTCTTATTGATAGTTTCTATATCTTTTTTTTTTATGGTGATATAGTTCACAGCAATTGCCTTGTAGTTTCCCTATAGTTCTCGGTAATTCTCATTGAGCTACCATTATATTGAACTCAGTGCCTGATAACTTGCTTGCCTCCATTTCATTATAACTCTTTCTGGGGCTACCTCATTTGCTTTTGATTGGGGGTTGTTTCTTTTTTCCCTATTTTAGGGGAGAGTCTTCGTGTTTACTTCTGCTTCTTAAATTGAACTTCTTTGACTTATTGTCTTTGTGATTTGAACTTTTATGGTAAAAAACCTGTGTGATTCAGTGGTGCAGTCTCCTTGATCTCCTGAACTTGAGGCTCTTGGAATGTCCTTTATGCCTTTTATGCTGGCTTTCTGGATGTAATTGGGATTTGATTGTTGTTGGGTTGTTGTTTGGTGGGTTCTTCCTTCAAGACGGTTGACTGAGGGTCACTCCACCCCCCACATCTGGTGTGTTATTTTGCAGATGCTGCCGGAACAAAACCACAAAGCCAGGAAACATACGCATACCCACAAAAATAACTCCCACCTGAAATTCCACTATTAACAGCAAATGAACCAGTATTAATAAGGGTGTAAAGTGACTAATACATAATAAAAAGACAGTGAATATGAGATGACCTATGAAAATATAATAAAAATTGTACATTCATAAAAAATTTATTTTAATAAGTACCATATTTTGCTGTGCATAATGCACACCCACATTTTTGGCTGAAACTTACAGGAAAAAAATCTTTCATTTTACTGTTTAATTCAATTTTGTATTTATTTATAGATCATTGTTTTTGGTATTATGAAGGAATATTAACATTTACTTTTGAACATATCATGGTACAAGAAATTTTATGTAACAAGAAATTACAAAACACAAGAACAGATACAAGGTATTTTGGGTACTAACTACCCATGTCTAATGCACACTCTTAATTTTCCTTCAAAATTTTCAGCAAAAATGTGCACATTATACATAGCAAAATACATTAGTTTAATGCTAGCTAACTAAACAACAGCAACAACAAAAACAAAACTTCAGTTAATGCTCATCATTATTTGAAATTCTAGGTCTTCTAGCAAAACAATTTGATTTCATGTAGACTAAATTCACCCTCCCAAATCCAATTCCTGTTTTTGATGGAGCCCAAAAATATAAGAACTAGTTGGACAATATTGTTGTATCATATCTTGTTAGTCATGAAAGTTGCTATAGAAAATTGTTTCTGCTTTATGTAAATTCCTAAGGCAGTAGCTCTGAGTCTTTGTTGTAAATTAGAATCACCTGGGGTACAATGGAACCTATGATGTCAAACCACACACCACATGAATTATATAAGACTTTCTGAAAATATGAACAAGACACCTAAATTTTTAAAGCTTTCCAAATGTTGACCACATGCAGACAACTTTGAGAAACACTGTCCTACTAGATTATGTTTATTTTATATAAAACTTCATACCTGTGGAGATTAATTACTTTCAAGCATTTTAGCAATATAAAAATATATTTCAAATAAATCAACTGGGTCATAATTTGGGGGATTGGAACAAAGGAAAAAATTAAGGTTCAGACACTTTAATGGTATATTGAAAAATAAAGGTAAAATTCATGTGGGTTAAATCTAATGTTATTTTCTAAGCAGCACTAGGATGTGAATGATACAAGCTATTTAATACAAATGGAAGAAATGAGCCTGTGTCATAGAATTTAAATTGAGTGTTACAAGCCCTTTTAAATGCACAATAAGAGAAAAGAAAGATCACATGAAAACCAGAGTATTCATATGTTGTGTTTTCCCAGGCACTATTATAGTGTTAATTTTCTGACTTATTTTTCAAAATGCATTGTCCATATATTTATTTTAATATATCATTTTGTAGTCTAATATGGAATTTGATGTAAAAAGATCATGATTGTTGATTATAACAACAACTAAAAAACAGTATTTTTTTTCCTTGCCCCTACATGTTCTTATCTCTCTTTTTAGGACCTTTTATCCTAAACAGAAAATAACAGCACTTACCTCAATTCATGCTGCAAATTTTGTGCCATGTGTATGTGTATATATATAAAAATTTAGGTGTCTTGTTCATATTTTCAGAAAGTTGTATATAATTCATGTGGTGTGTGGTTCGACATCATAGTTTTCATTGTATCCCGGGTGATTCTAATTTATAATGAAGGCTCAGAACCACTGTCTTAGGAATTTAAATAAAGCAGAAGCTATATATATATGGTACATATGAAACATCTTTAATTTTTATTGAGTGAACATCATTTTAATTTTAAATGAAATTAAATTACATATTATATAATATATAATTACATAATAATTATAATTATGCAATACAGATTATATTATATGATATGTAATCATATAACATATAATATAATATAATAATTACATGCTATATATTATATAATATATAATGATATAATAAATATACACTATGTGATTAAATTATGTATTACATAATATATTATATATAATTTTATTTGAAATTAAAATGATGTTCACTCAATAAAAATTAAAGAGGCCTCATATGACACCATCACATAGGAAAATCTTTCCTTAAGACCAAATTTCATAGCTTTAGAAATTCAAAACTTAATTTCAAAACATCAAAATAAGTCATGTTCATTTGAACCATTCTGATGGACTCATATATTTATATAGTGATTAAAGTTTGCTCTTTCAAAATTATATATAACTACATACTAGTATATTAATACTTATCCCGTGTCATCTAGAAACAAAATGGAAATCAGAAGATGAATAGGTTAATTAAAATTTTATTTTTTTGTCCCACATAACTTTCCAATTGCATTCTTTGTTAAGCCTTGAAAAGAATATTAACTAACACCACCATTCTTGAATTTGACCTGCATTTTTCTATTTGTTTTGGAAAGATTATTACCCTTTCACTTGAAGTTCAAAAAAGTCACACTAATTTGGAAAAACAAACACAAAAACAATGCTAACTTAAAACACTTTGTATATATTTATACAGTGGAATATTATTTGGCAATGAAAAACAATGATGTTACTGATACATGGTCCAACATGGATGAGCTCTGAAAACATTATATTCAGTAAAAGAGGTCAATAATAAAAGAGAACATTTTATATGATTCAATTTATATTAATTGTCCAAAAGAGGCAAATCTATATATAGAAAAAGTAGATTAGTGAGAGATGGGGAGTGACCATAAGTGGGCTCAGATGGAGTTACTTTATGGGGTGTTGAAAATGTTCCAAAAGGCTAGTGTGAAGTTAATTCATCTTATTAGATAACCTACTTACATAGACTATATGAGAGACCTGTAGAGAGCAGTATGACAGCTACTGGTGGGGAGAGGTTAGAGGGTGAAGGGATCGAGCAAAGAGGAAAAAGGACTCATGGACATGGACAACAGTGTGGTAATTTCAGGGGAACATAAGGGGCTTAAATGGTAATGGAAAATACAATAAAATATATGTAAAATAAAAAGCATTTAATGAATTTATTGGGTGACATTGGTCAATAAAATTATATAGGCTTCATGTGTACAGTTTTATAATACATGATTTTATATTGTATTTTATGTTTACTACGCCAAGTTAGTCTCTGTCCATCACTGTTTATCTCCCCTTTAACTTCTACTTTTCCACACCATGCATTCCCTCAGGTAATCACCATACTGTTGTCTGTGTCTATGTGTTTGTTTTCAGCCAGCCCCCAAATTTAGCCCCCTCTGACAGCTGTGAGTCTGCTCCCTGTATCTATGAGTTTGTTTCTATTTTTTTGTTAGTTTATTTTGTCCACATATAAGTGAAATCATATGATATTCATGTTTCTCTTACTGGTTTATTTCACTTAGCACAATAGTCTTCAGGTCCATCCATGCTATCACAAAAAATATTTTATTTATTTTTTACACATGAATTCCATTGTGTTAATGTGCCACAGCTTTTTCAATCACTGGTCTACTGAGCACTCATGCTGCTTCCAAACCTTTGCTTTTCTATGTAATGCTGCAATGAACATAGAGGTGCATATATTCTTTCAAATTAGTTTTTTTGGATTTCTTTGGATATATTCCCAGAAATGAAATTGCTGGGTCATGAGGTAGTTCTATTTTTAATTTTCTGAGGAACATCAATAGAGTTTTCCACAACAGTGCACCAATCTGCATTCCCAACAACAGTGCATAAGGGTTGCCTTTTCTCTGCAACCTCACCAGCATTTATTGTTTTTTGATTTATTGATGACAGCCATTCTGACAGGTGTAAGATCATATCTCACCATGCTTTTAATTTGCTTTTCTCTGATCATTAGGCATATTTTCATATGTCTATTGGCTTTCTTTATGTCCTCTTTGGAGAAGTGTTTATTCAGGTTCTCTGCCCATTTTTAATTTGGATTTTTTGGTTTTTTTTTTTAGTGTTGAGTTATGTAAGTTCTTTATACATTTTGGATATTAACCCTTTGGTGAATTCAGTGATACTTTTAATGGACTACTTGACTACTCTGGGCTTTAATGCTCTGTAAGAAGCATTACTTATGGTGCTGAAAAAGTAGTAGAAAGGTCAATTAATTTTTACCTTCCTTCCATCAATATTGAATATTCATATGAGTATTGGATATTCTGAATATTCTGTCAGTATTGAATACCTTATGTGAAAACTTATTCTATTTGGCAATATTTTTGTATGGAGGCTCCTTTACTCTCTTTCATGAACCTTTTAAATTATCTACCTGCCACAGATATCATATCAAGTTATTTTCTAAACCTGCTTTGATATTTCAGAGAGTTGGTCAACAACCTTTTGATTTACCCAGTCTTGATATTTTACTTACTTTTGACTCCTCTCATTAGTTGCCAACCTTATCTGAGAGAGAAAGGACATAACTTTAAGGGGTAACAGAGAATCCAGAAGAAATTATTTCTCTTGTTCTTGGGGAGATTTGTATAATCAACTACTAGTTCATATTTTCTACTCTTCAGAGGTAGATAACGGGAAGGTATCTGCATCTACTTCTTTAAAACATGTTGGCTATTATTCTTCACATAAGTGACATGCAGAGGTGGGTACACAGCAACCAGTGACTTAGTATCTGTGGGAATAGTGCCTCCAGCAGGATATGGTCTGAACGTGCCCTAAAGGATAGGAAAGGGAAGCAACAAGAGAGGGTAAAAAGAACCTTGCTCCAGAGCCTTACCAGTCAATACAACTTCCTTGCAGCCAATAAAACACAAATTAGTTTTTCTTAGAAAGCCATAAAATATTTATGTTTTTCTGGAGGTTAAGGTAAAATTATCCTTACACATGAAGCTTCAATTCCATCCATGCTGTTTCTAAGGATAGGAGCTCCTTCTTTCTTTCTGCCGTGTAGCATTCCATTGTGTAAATATACCATTATGATAAGTGAAATAAGCCAGGTGGTGAAAGACAAATATCATATGATCTCACCTATAAGTGGAACCTAATCAACAAAACAAACAAGCATGCAAAATATAACCAGAGACATTGAAATTAAGAACAAACAGACAGTAACCAGAAAGGAGGGGGAGAGGAATAATGGGGGATTATAGAGGAAGGTCCATCAAGGAACATGTATAAAGGACACATGGACAAAGCCAAAGGGGGTAAGTTCCAGGGTGGGAGGTGGGGATGGGTGGGGAAGGGGGGCATGGTGGGGTGAAAATGGAGACTACTATATTTGAATAACAAGAAAAATTAAAAAAAGAAATGGACTTTCAACTATTTACTAAATGAGACGAAACAAATCAAAAAGGAAGCCAACCTAAGGAAACAATAATGTTTAGATACATGCCTAATTGGCTCATATTTCCACCCAACTTGCATGGCTTAATATTCAGTGGCAGCCAGTATATACAGGCCATAGTATTTGAAGACTTGCTCAAATTGTGAGCCATTGAAGATTTAATGTGACTAGAAAATGAGTCATCATTTTAGGTTTTGAATAGACATACAGGGTCTAGAAGAAGTAATGCCTGCTTGAGTGTGGTTGGTAGGGTAATAATATGGCTGTAATTATGTATAGTTTTAATTTGAACATTTCACCTGAAATGTCAATTTGTTTGCTCTAATGTGATATTGTTATGTTACATAATTATTTGCTTATAATTTTGTAATAAAATATTTTGTAATAAAAAGGGGACATTATTTGTTTCAGACCCTGTATTTATCATTTTCAGAAATGATCATTTTAAAAGCATCTTTAATGTGGTAGAAAGTACATCAATATTGAACAGACTATGTTTTTACTCTTTGCCCCCTTTATTATTTTTATATTTAATTATGTTCTAGACTTGGGTACTTAATAATTGTCTACTTATGACACAGTGATATTTATTGCAATACAGATAAACAATTTACAATTGAAAGAAAATTCATGGATGGAAAGTGGTTGTTAGAGACCTTATTGAACTTCTTGCTCCTCAACATGACCATCTAGCGGGAAGAATCTTAAAAAGACTACAGAGGTTTCCAGAGACTCTAAACCTAATAGAATTGTGTAGCTAATTTAACAGTGTTGCTGTGACACAAATGCCACAATTTACTTAAACATTAACATATATTTTTACTAAAATAAAGTAATCTAACAGAGAAATATTTTGATGCTTCTGTTACAAGTATTCACACTTCCTTTATAGGCTGTTTGTGTTACCTATTTTTACCATTTAGAGAAACTAGTTGATCCATGATACAGCCTATTTGTGTACATGTGCATGTATACAATAGACATATTTTCCATAGCATGATCAATGTTATTAATTTACTGATTGGCAGATTGATCCTTTTACTCCCCAGAGAATATTTAGTTCTTGTCACCATACTTGACAACCAAATTCTTTGGATCTTTACCCTCTTCTCTTTACTATTAGAGAGTCAGAATAGAATCTCTCATCCTTTCCAATGTGAATCTGCCTCCATATGGAATTGATCCACCATCTGGACCCACCAAAAATCACTCTTAGGTTTTGAGCTCTTTTTAGTGAATAGGTTAAAAATATCCTCTTTCTTTTTCTTTTTTAAAGTACATTTTATTGAGTATGCTATTACAGTTGTCCCATTTCTTTCTCCTCTTTATCCAGCTCCATCCTGCATTCCCTTCCCTTCAACACACCCCCCACTTAGTTCATGTTGGTGGGTCATACATACAAATTATTTGGCTTCTACATTTCCTATACCATTCTTAACCTGCCCCCTGTATGTTTTATACCTACTGATTATGTTTCTTATTCCCTGTACCTTTTCCCCCATTCTGTCCATCTCCACTCCCCACTGGTAACCCTCCATGTGATCTCAATTTCTGTGATTCTGTTCCTGTTCTAATTGTTTGCTTATTTTTTGTTTTTGTTTTTTTTAGGTTCAGTTGTTCATAGTTGTGAGTTGTCTGGCATTTTACTGTTCCTTTAACTTTTCATATAATAAGGGCTAGGTGATGATGAACTCTTTTAACTTGACCTTGTCTGGGAAGCACTTTATCTGCCCTTCCATTCTAAATGATACCTTTGCTGGATAGTGTAATCTTGGATGTAGGTCCTTGCCTTTCATGAGTTGGAATACTTCTTTCCAGCCCCTTCTTCCCTGTAAGGTTTCTTTTGAGAAATCAGCTGATAGTCTTATGGGCAGCCCTTTGTAGTTAAATCTCTCCTTTCCTCTTGCTACCTTTAAGATTCTCTCCTTATCTTTAATCTTGAGTAACTTAATTATGATGTGTCTTGGTGTGTTCCTCCTTGGGTCCAATTTCTTTAGGACCCTCTGGGCTTCCTGGACTTCCTGGACATCTGTTTCCTTCATCAGATTGGGGAAGTTTCCCTTCATTATTAGTTAAAATAAGTTTTCAACTTCTTGCTCTTATTTTTCCCCTTCTGGAATCCCTCTGATTTGGATGCACTTACTTAAAGATGGAACCCCTATGATTTGGAGCACTTACTTAAAGATGTCCCAGAGTTTTCTAAGCCTCTCCTCATTTTTTTGAATTCTTGTTTCTTCATTCTTTTCTGGTTGAATGTTTGTTTCTTTCTTTTATTCCAAATCATTGATTTGAGTTTTGATTTACTTCCCTTCACTGTTGGTTCCCTGTATATTTTTCTGTATTTCACTTTGTAGATCCTTTATTTCTTCCTTTATTTTGTGACCAAACTCAATAATTTCGGTGAGCATCCTGGCTACCAGTGTTTTGAACTCTGCATTGGGTAGGTTGGCTATCACCTCATTGCTTAGTACTTTTTCTGGAGTTTTGATCTGTTCTTTCATTTGGGCCACATTTCTTTGTCTTGGCACACCTGTTACTTTGTAAGGTACAGAGCCTTGGATATTTTCAAGGGCAGGGCAACCCCCTTGCCTGTGTTGTGGAATTGTGTGTGGAAGGTGTCAAAGAAGGAACAATGACTCTTGACCTGCTCTTGCTCCACTTTCAGTCATTTCCCTTGCTTCCCACAAGTGTCTTGTACCCTTTCAGGTGCTGATTCTGAGGTGGGTGGGCTTGTGTACATTCTAGGACCCTGTGGGTCTCTCCAACGGACTCTCCTATGAGATAGTTTCTCCTACTGCTGCAACCCCTACAGGTTTTTAGTGGTTCTTAGGCTTTAGTTTTTCTTTGATGGTACCCTGGGTTGCAGTTTGTCTTGCTCTCCAGTTGTTTCTCATGGCTTCCTGGCATGCAAATGTGGGATATCCTGGTCTGCCAGCTGCCACCTTGACTCATGTTCTCAACTCCAGGCTGTCTGTCTCTGTCCTCCTATGAATCTGAATGAATGTTTCTTCTTTAACTCCTTGGTTGTCATATTTATGTACAGTTTGATTTTCTGGCAGTTCTGGTTATTTTTGCTTTTAAATTTGTTGTTGTTCTTCTTTTGGTTGTGCAAGGATGCAAAGTGTAGCTATCTATGTCTCCATCTTAGCCAGAACTACAAAAAAGTACTTTTACTCCAAACTAGATATGTGTTCTTATTTTAAAAAATTCCTGCCTTGCCTTTGTTACCATCTAATTAGATAATGTCTTTTGGACATTAGCAGTTGGAGTAAACTGCTAGAAAAACTAAAATGTACTCAATGTCTTTACTTTCTTACCTTGAAGTAATTTCTTTACTCTTCACACTCTGATATCTGGCTCTATTGTTTGTTGGAAATTTCTCTCTGGAAGATCACCAATGACCTGGCTAAATTCTACAGCCTATTCTTATAACAAAGCCTCAATATTTATACTTTATTAAGCCAGTATATTATGTGAAATTTTATAAATACAAAAATATATCAACAATAATGCAGTGATCATCTGAGTTCTGATGAACTGGTTTAATGCATTATACATTAAAAAACTTTCATGTACCCCTTTCTTCTCTGGTCATATCTTTCTTTTTCTCCATTAGTGTTCTTCCCTTTTTCAGGAAACTGCTATCTTGAATTTTGTACTTACCTTTGTATTATTTTCTTTACTTCTACTGCATATATGTATCTCTAAATAATATAATATTGACCCAAATGTTTTCAATTTTTATTTACTAGAATTATGTTTTTATGCGATTTACTTTATATTTTTGGCATTGATCTACATTCATGTCTGTAGTTATGTAATATTTATATTGTGCATAGCATTACATTGCATGAATATAATCACAGTTTATTTCTTCTATTGATATGTGTTTAGGTTTTCAATGTTTGTTTTATTGATATGTAATTGACAAACAGCACTATATAAGTTTAAGGTATACAGTATAATGATTACCATAATAAGTTTAGTCACCATTCAGCACCTAATATAGGAAACAACTTTTTCCCTTATGATCAGAACTTTTAGGATTTACCCTCTCTACAACTGTCTGTATTTGACTGAAAGCAGTGTTAACTATAGTCATCATGTTGCAGATTACATTCCCAGTACTTATTTTATAACTGGATGTTTGTACTTTTTGACCACCTTCACAAAGTTTCCTCCAGCCCTCCAGTTCTGGTAACTACAAATGAGATCTGTTTTTTTTGTGTGTGAATTTTTCTAGGTTTCACATATAATAGAGATCATACAATATTTGTCTTTCTCTGTCTGAAATTTTACTGAATGCCCTTGAAGTCCACCTATGTTGTTCCTAACAGCAGGATTTCCATTTGTTAATGGCTAAATAATATCCCATTATATATTTCCTATAACTGATTTATCCATTTATCTGTTAATTGTCAGTTAGGTTGTTTCTATTTCTTGGTTTTGTAGTTAATGCTGCCATGAAATAGGGGTGCTGATATTTCATTTCCTTCAGATATAGTATACCCACAAGTGGGACTGCTGAATTCTATGACTGTTCCTTATTAATTTTTCTGAGAAACTTCCATACTGTTTTTCATTGTTTCTGTACTAATTTACATTCCCACCAACATTGCACCAGGGCTCCCTTTTCTCCACATTTCACCAACATTTATTTATCTTTTTAATAATAAGGTATGAGGTAATATCTCATTACAGTTTTGATTTGCATTTTCCTCATGATTAGTAATGTTAAGCATTTTTTTTTCATGTATTCATTAGTCATCTGTATGTCTTCTTTGGAAAAAAAGTTTATTGAAGTCCTCTGGTTATTTTTAAATTGGATTATTTGTGGGTTTTTTTGCAATTGATTTATATGAGTTCCTTATAAATTTTGGATATTAATATCTTATCATATATATTATTTTAAAAAAATTCTCTCATTTCATAGGTTGTCTTTTCATTTTGTTGATTATTTCATTTGCTGTGCAGGAGCTTTTTAGTTTGATGTAGTCCCATGTATTGATTTTTGCTTTTGTTGGTTATGCTCTTGGTATTATATCAGAAAACACTGGGGACTTGCGGCCAAGATGGAGGCATAGGTAGACACACTGTGCCACCTCACACAATGAAAAGAAGGACAACAACAAATTAAAAAAAAACAACCAGAACAGACAGAAAATTGAACTGTATGGAAGTCTGGCAACAAAGAAGTTAAGAAGAAACATTCATCCATACTGGTAGGAGGGGCAGAGACAGGCAACTTGGTGGAGAGGATGTATGGCAAGGCAGCAGCTGGAGGACTGGGGCGGGCAAGGCAGTGGCTGGTGGACCCAGGGAGGGAGCAGATTGCAAACTGGGTGGTCCTACATACCCATGCAGATAAACCAGGAGGAACAACTGGGGAGTTAGACAGACTGTGCAACCCAGAGTTCCAGCACTGGGAAATAAAACCACAAACCTCTGACTGAAAACACCAGTGGGGGCTGAGGCAGCAGTGAGAGAAACTCCCAGCTTCAAAGGAGAGTTCATTGGAGAGACCAACAGAGTCCTAGAATGTACACAAGCCCATCCACTCAGGAATCAGCACCAGAAAGGCACAATTTGATTGTGGGTAAGTCGAGGAAGTGACTGAAAACCAGTAGAGAGCTGAGCAAGCACCATTGTTCCCTCTCAAACTCCTCCCCCACATACAGAGCCACAAGGCTGCCACAAGGGTTGCCCCACCCTCATGAACACCTAGTGCCCCTCCCCTTTCTACATAACAGGTGCACTGGTACAAAAAAAAATGGCCCAAATGAAAGAATAGATCAAAGCTCCAGAAAAAATACAACTAAGCAACAAGGAGACAGCCAACATATAAGATGCACAGTTCGAAACACTGGTAATCTGGATGTTCACAGAATTGGTTGAATATGGTCACAAATTAGATGAAAAAATGAAGGGTATGATAAGTGAAATAAAGTCAAATGTACAGGAACCAACAGTGACAAGAAGGAAACCAGCACTCAAATCAATGGTGTGGACCAGAAGGAACAAAGAAACATCCAACCAGAAAAGAATGAAGAAACAAGAATTTTAAAAAATGAGGAGAGGCTTAGGAACCTCCAAGAGATCTTTGAACATTCCAACATCTGAATCATAAGGGTGCCAGAAGGAGAAGAGGAAGAGCAACAAATTGAAATTTTATTTGAACAAATAATGAAGAGCTTCGCTAATCTGGCAAAGGAAAAGGACTTCCAGGAAGTCCTCAGGAAGCTCAGAGAGTCCCAAAGAAGTCGGATCCAAGGAGGAACACACCAACGCACATCATAATTACATTAGTGAAGATTAAAGATAGGGAGAGAATCTTAAAAGCAGCAAGAGAAAAGGGGAGAGTTACCTACAAAGGAGTGCCCATAAGTCTGTCAGCTGATTTCTTAAAAGAAACCTTACAGGGAAGAAGGGGCTGGAAAGAATTATTCCAAGTCATGAAATGCAAGGAGCTACATCCAAGATTACACTATCCAGCAAAGGTATCATTTAGAATGAAAAGGCAGATAAAGTGCTTCCCAAATAAGTTCAAGTTCAAGGAGTTCATCATCAACAAGCCCTTAGTATATGAAATGTTAAAGGGACTTATCTAAGAAAAGAAAGATAAAAATATGAACAGTAAAATTACTACAAACTCAAAGTTATTAATAACTGAATCTTATACAAAAACAAACTAAGCAAACAACTAGAACAGGAACAGAATCACAGAAATGGAGATCACATGGAGGGTTATCAGTGAGGGAATGAGTGGGGAGAGAGGGGGAAAATGTACAGAGAATAAGTAGCATAAATGGTAAGTAGAAGATCGACACTGGGAGGTTAAGAATAGTATAGGAAATGTAGAAGCCAGAGAAGTTATATACATATGACCCATGGACATAAACTAAAGGGAGGAATGTGGGTGGGAGGGGGTGTGCCGGGCAGAGGGGAATAAAGGGGGGAAATGGGACAACTGTAATAGCATAATCAATAAAATATATTTTAAAAAGGAAAATATCATTGCCAAGACCGAAGTCAAGGAGCTTTTCCCTTGTTTTCCTCTAGGAGTTTTATTAATTCTGGTGTTATGTTTAGGTCCTTAATCCATTTTGAGTTCATTTTTGTAAATGATGTAAGATAGGGATCCAATTTCATCCTTCTACATGTGAATATCCCATTTTCCCTACACCATTTATTGAAGGAGTACCCTTTCTCCATTAAGTATTTTGAGATCCATTGTAAAATATTACTTGACTATATATGCAAGGGTTTATTTCTTGTCCCTCAATTCTGTCTCATTAGTCTAAGTGTCAGTTTTTAATGCTGTACCATACTGTTTTGATTACTACAGATTTGCACTGTAGTTTAAAATCCAGTATTGTGATGCCTCTTTGTCCTTTCTGAAGATTTCTTTGGTTATTTAGGGTCTTTTTTAGTTCCATACAAATTTTAAAATATTTTTCTACATGTGTAAAATATCATTGGAATTTTGAGAGATATTTCATTAAATCTATAGATGTTTTGGAGTAGTATAGACCTTTTAACAACACTTCTGATCCATGAACAGGGGACATATTCCATTTATTTTTGTCTTCAATTTATTTCATCAATGTCTCACAGTTTCAGTATATAGATATTTGATTTCCTTGGTTTTATATGCAAGGTCTATTGTGTTTTACATCTTAATTTTATGTATTGCTACTTTACTACTTTTATTATTATATTTTCTATAGATTCTTCTGAATTTTTTGTTATAGTATCTTATCACCTGCAAATAGAGGTAGTTTTAGCTCTTCTAGATTTATGCTTTTAATTGCTTTTTGTTATCTAACTGTACTAGCTAATACATCTAATGCAATGTAAGTAATAGTGGAGACACTGTGTATACTTTAGTGGGGATGTCTGTGATATTTACCAATTGAGAAATATGCTGGTTTTGTGAGCTAATGATTATACATGTGAAAGTATACATAGATTACTATTAAATTTAATATTTAAAAAATTATTTGTTACTAAATTCAGTGAATGCTTTGCAGGTATGTTATAAAGATGGTCATGTGTTTCATCCTTCTTAGTTCTATTGCTATAATTGTGTTCATTTGCTCTTCATGATTTAATGGTTGTACCACCATTGCATTCTCAAATATATACCCATTAGTTATACAATTCCAAATCATTATATTCTTAATGTTTTGCTGAATTATGATTGCTAATGTTTTATGTGATTTTTGCATTAAGTAGTTATGTGATACAAAAAGGTAGTTTTTGTTTGGTTATCAATGTTAACATTTCCATATAAACAAAATTTGGACATTTTCATTCTTTTTATATGCTCTGTAATAGTTTTAGAAGTATTGGGACTAAAATACCTTTAACTTTTGGAGAATTCTCTAGGGAAGCTATAGAGGTCTGGAGTATTTTTGCATATGAATTATTTATAACTCTATATTTTTAGTTTGCTTAATATTTTTGTTTTGACTGCAGTCAAATTTTGTAAACTATACTTTCTAGAAAGTAATTTACTTTTCTAGATTTTAAAACTGAATTGCATAGATTTTTAAATAGTCTCATTTCAAACAATTATATTACTATTTTTCCACTGTCATTTCCTTTCTATTTTCTTTTTTCATAATTATTTTATTGTTCAAGTACAGTTGTCTGCATTTACCTGCCACCACTCTCCCCCTCCTCAGCCATCCCCACCTCTCTTCTCTGCTTGCAATCCCCTTGATTTTGTCCATGTGTCCTTTATAGTTGTTCCTGAAAACCCTTCACCTTTTCCCCCCATTATCCCCTCCCACCTCCCCTCTGGTTACTCTCAGATTGCTCTTAATTTCAATGTCTCTGGTTATATTTTGCTTGCTTGTTTGATTTATTGATTAGGTTCCACTTACAGGTGAGATCATATGGTATTTGTCCATCTCTGTCTGACTTATTGCACTTAGCATAATGCTCTTCATTTCCACCCATGCTGACGCCAAGGTTAGGAGCTCCTTTTTTCTTTCTGCTGTGTAGTATTCCACTGTGTAAATGTACCATAGTTTTTTGTTTCATTCATTTACTGATGGGCACTTAGGTAGCTTCCAGTGTTTGGCTATTGTAAATTGTGCTGCTATGAACATTGGGGTATATAGGTTATTTGCATTGGTGTTTCAGGGTTCTTAGAATATAATCCCAGCAGTGGAATTGCTGGGTCAAAAGGCAGTTTCATTTATAGTTTTCTCAGAAAATTCCATAGTGTTTTTACAATGGCTGCACCAGTCTGCATTCCTACCAACAGTGCCATTGTCATTTCTGATTATGTGCATTTGTGTTTCCTTCCCCCTTTCATTAATGTATTCAAAGATATATCATTAATTTTTCAATGAAACAGAATTTTTGTTCATTTATAATTTTTAGAGCTCTCTTATTTTTTATTTTATTTTATTCTTTTATTATTGTTCAGTTACCATTGTCCCAACTTTTTCCCTATTTCTCTCCCATGCCCTGCCCCCAGTCAATCCCCATTCCATTGTCAGAGCCCATGAGTTCCTTATACATGTTTCTTGACTTCATTCTTCCCCTTCTTTACCCCCTTAGCCCCCTCCTCCATCCCCTCTGGCCACTGTCAGTTTGTTTTTTATTTCCATGCCTCTGGTTCTGTTTTGCTTATTTGTTTGTTTTGTTGTTTATATTTTATAAGTGAGATCATTATGGGTTTGTCTTTTACTGCCTGGCTTATTTCACTTAGCATAATGCTCTCCAGTTCCATCCATGCTGTTGTGAAGGATAGGAGTTCATTCTTTCTTTCTGCTGAATAGTATTCCAATGTGTAAACGTACCAGTTTTTGATCCACTCATTTACTGAAGGGCACTTAGTCTGTTTCCAGCACTTGGCTATTGTAAATAACACTGTTATGAACATAGGAGTGCATAAGATCTTTAAAACTGGTGATTCCGGATTCTGAGGGTATATTCCCAGCAGCAGTATTGCTGGGTTAAAAGGCAGTTCCATCTTTAGTTTTTTGTTTTTTTTTTTAAGAAAATTCTATAGTGTTTTCCACAGTGGCTGTACCAGTCTGCATTCCCACCAACAATGTACTAGGGTTATCTTTTATGTCCAACTTGGCTGGCACTTGTTTGTTGATTTGTTAATGATGGACATTCTGACCAGGGCAAAGTCCTATCTCATTGTGGTTTTAACTTGCATCTGTTTGATAACTAATAATGTGGAACGTTTTTTTCATGTGTCCCTGGGTCCTCGGTATGTCCTCCTTGGAGAAGTGTCTGTTCAGGGCTTTTGCTCATTTTTTATTTGGATTGTTTGTCTTCTTGGTGTGGAGTTGTCTGAGTTCCTTATATATTTTGGAGATCAAACCTTTGTCTAAAGTATCATTGGAAAATGTGGTTTCCCACATAGTTGGTTCCTTTTTCATTTTGTGGATGTTTTATTTAGCTGTACAGAAGCTTTTTAATTTGAGGTTTTCTTGATGTGGAGTGAGAGGGAGAAATAGAGAAACACAGAGACAGAGATAAGGAAATGTTTATGAATTTATGCAGAGGCAAAAAATCTTAGTGTCTCTACTGTTGCCACTATCTATGAGATGCCTGGATTGGTCATAATATGTACTATAATTTGGGATGGTGAACTTATTATCAGCTTAACTTTATCTGTGGAAGGCTTACAAAGCCTGGTTTGAGGGTCCATAGCTCCAAAAGTGTGTACTAGGCTCTGAAATACACCTTAGTTTACTACCAACCAAATATTAAGTTTATCAGTTTATATGTTCTTGGGATGCAAAATACAGTATAGGAAATAGAGTAGCCAAAGGACTTATGTGCATGACCCATGGACATGAACAATGGTGGGAGGATTGCCTGAGGGAGTAGGAGTTGCTGGGTGGAGGGGGCCAAGGAAGATAAATCAGGACAACTATCATAGCATAATGAATACAATGTAATTTTAAAACAGAAGACTCAAAGTAGACCTAGTTAAGCCTATTGATAAGATCCTATCCTCAGGAATTCTCTATCTACTAAGAGCTATGCTTGTTTTCCTTTGTACTAGGTAGACTGTTTCCTTCAATCTACTCATTCATTGAGTATATTTTTGAGTATTTAGTTATTTCAGGTTTTTCATAGATGAGAAAGATCTCTTGGAATTTTCTGCCCTTTAATTGACTCAAAGCTTTGTTACCTATATTAAGTGGCCTGTTATTTAAAGAGATTGACAAAGACTTCCTGGGCTCTAGTAGGCTTAGTGTCAGTGTATCATTTAGTTTTCCAGCTCTCTCTTCTATTTTAATCCTTGGGAATTTTCCTTGCTTTTCTTTTTTTTTAAGATTTTATTTATTTATCTTTACAGGGGAAGGGAAGGAGAGAGGGAGAGAAATATCAATGTACAATTGCCTCTCATGCATCCCCTGTTGGGAACTGGCCTGCAACCCAGGCATGTGCCCCGACTAGGAACTGAACAGTGGTTGTTTGGTTCGCAGAGCCTCGCTCAATCCACTGAGCTACACCAGCCAGGGCCGGGGATTTTCCTTACTTTTCTATGACCTCAGCTATGTCTTGATTTGAAATATATATGTATTAAATTGGATCAATCATTTCTGCATTTTTGAGATGTTAGGGGCTATGTGTCAAAATATCTAGTTAATGATTCTACTAGAGATAAATGTCTTGATTCACAATTTACTAATTTTTGCCCTCATTGTTCTCACCTAGGCAATAATAAGATCCTTATTTTCCTCATTTCTCAAGCCTTTTCTATAAAGTATTGCAGTTCTAGAGATCAATGCATATATTTATTGTTGCATCCACCAATCATGAGAACAGATGTCGGAGACTTTCAGGGTTTCAAAGATGTTACTTTATTGGCCAAAGTTTTACCTGTGCAGGGGCGAACTCTCCAGACTCACC
>PVKM010000200.1:0-130351 GCA_004027735.1 Carollia perspicillata
TGATTAACATCATTTTGACAAGAGACAGAGATTTGGTCTCTAGATATTACATAGCAAACTTACTTGGCAGCTGTTCTTCATATCTTAACCATAGAGCAAACACACATGTACATGCACATGTGTACACACACCTTCCCCACACATAACACACCTGTCATGCAGCTTGTAAAGAAACGATCGCATGGCCAACTGTAAAAAACTCAATCATTGCCTGATAGGGAATAAGGTTTACTTTTCTCTTCCTTAATAATCCCTCATCTTTCAATCTTAATGGAAAGCATTTATTAATGTCAGTAAAATGGAAAACATGGCAGGAAAGAAATCCTGTAGAGGTGCCAGGGAAAGCAGTGAGACAGAGGTTCTTGTTGTAGAGTAGGGCACTTCGTGGAGGATATAAGTAAAAACCCGGAGGGAAAGAGTTACACTTCTTCAGAATTTGCATTTAACCTACAAAAAATGGCATGCATCCAGCATCATGGTAAATCGAAAGAGTCAAAGATTTAGACAGAAATATTTCAAATACCACAAACATGAATGACACATGTGATGCAAAATTAATGTTTCTCTCCACAAGCTGTTTTGATACCTCCCTACAAAAACCCTTGCACCTTCTTTTTATCAGGTTTTCTGAATGTCTCATCTGCTCTTCTCCATTTCTAAATCATTTGCAATTTTCTGCTACAATAGCTTTATTCACAATGTTAAAAAGTAAAATACATTTACTGAAAATTTCATATTTAAGTGCACACTAGAACTATTGATTTACAATTCATTACACAGCCACCAGAAAAGATAATTTAGCACAGTACGGCATTCTGACTTCAGAAATAATTTTCCTCTTATTAGCTTCTCTATCTTTTTCTATTTGTTTTACCATTGCTGCAAATGCATATAAACTCATTGTTTATTTAGTCAGAAGTTTGGTAGTTCTGGTTGTCAGTAGCTGACCCATCTCTCCCACTTTTATAAATGAGAGCCTCAGCCACAAGCCTGCCTGGATCATCAACTCTGTTTCCGAACACGCTGTCAAGTCTCACAAACCCTGGGTTCTTGCTGCTTTTGCTAAACGGTGCATGTGTTACCTCTCCTATTTCAGATCCCTTGCTTCTGCACATCGAGGCCTAGAATTCACCTTGTCTGAGAAGTCAACAAGGAAGTGGGAAATGTACTTTAAAGGATAGGGAAAACACAATTTTCATTTGATTTTATTTAAAAGGATACTTTATTTATTTATTTTTAGAGAGAGAGGAAGGAAGGGAGAAAGAGAGGAAGAGAAACATCAATGTGCAAGAGCAATGTTGATCAGGTAACTCTGACACATCCTTATCTGGGACCTGGCCTGCAACTTAGGCACGTGCTCTGACTGGGAGTTGAACCAGCGACCTTTTAGTTTGCTTGACAGTGACCAAGTCACTGAGCCACAGCAGTCAGGGCATAATTATAATTCTGAAATGAAATTCATGAGGATGGCCTTGCCTACCATAACATTCTTAAATCTGTCTTTTTATTCATATTATATATCCCCAAGTAAGATATCTCGAGTAATATTTCACATGTGTGAATTTCCTACATTGAAGGAGAACTTTGAGGTCTTAGATGAGGTGTAGAAAGTTACATTAAGTTATGATAATGATTCTTACCCTTTCAAGAATAAGTCGCCCTTCCCTTTCTACAGATTTTCAGTTGGTGAATGAAGCAACAAAGGAGAAAGAATTTCCTGCTGTCACTTTTTTGTTTGTTTGTTGTGGGGAAGCCAGAATGCAAGTGAAAACATCCTCTTTCTGGAGCGATTGCTCGGCTTTGGCTTCGTATCTGAACTTCATGTGCAGACAGAAAGTGGAGTCTGCAGCGGGAAGACTGAGATATTCCCGTACTTCACCTCATTGTTTGTTTCCTGGGATTTTCACAAGTTCGCTTCTCCTCCTGTGTGAAGCCCTGTCTGTTACTTCAGAGTGCAGTGTTTAAAACCAGCTGTTCTTTGTTTTTCCACCACAAATACAACATTAAACAAATTACTGTTTTGTTTTGGCTCCCTCCACAACTAGGTAAGGAGAGTGAGTGAGGGGAAAAGGGAGGGTGGAGTGGGAAGTTACCCACTAACGGTCAGCTTCTCCTCCTATTAACCTAGGGAAGACTGGGAAGAGATTTTTAATTGCACAGAATTGCATCTTAAATGTCTTTATCAGATATCCCTTCTTGAGTTTTAATTCTTGGCTGCTCATGTCTGTGGACAGTCTTTCAATCTCATCAAACACCCTCCAGGTCACCTCTGTAGACCTCAGACCACATTCTAGGTTCCAGGAAGATTTTTTTCTCTCCCATTATACGCAGTTATTTATTGGTGGTTAGATAGTTTCATTTTACAAATTCAAAACTATGATCTAATTTTGTCTTTAATAATGCAAGGAGATCTGTCCTCATGATATCTACATCATTCAGGTATTATTAGAGTATACTTTTCCCATTAAAAGTGGTAACATTGTATTGTTATTGTTGCTGTCTTATCAATGTCAATAATGGTTGGTGAGAGCGAATGGAAATAGAATACAAACGTATTCCTGGTAATGTGACCTTGAGAAATGAAATGAGTCAAGATTCACTGGGCCCTTGGGATTTCATTCTCCCCAGTAGAAGTCAAGGGCCTGAGGTGTGTGAGACAAGAAGCGACAGATAAAGTTATGTAATGCAGGCATTGTGGGAGACGCTGGCAAAGCAACCCCAGGGAATATTTAGTTTTCCTGTTTAACTAAAGCTTCCTAAGTATTTTGTGTAAAAGTAATGTGAAGCCTATCCTATTCAAATCTTAAAATATTTAAGTATCTACAAAAGTGGAAGTAATTGAAAACTGAGACTAGTAAATCTGTGACAATGTTACCAAATGTGGATAAATTCGCCCAGTGGAAGAAATAAGCATGAAGTGTATATAACAAGTCTTCACCTGGATAATGAATCATAACGCTAAATAGCATGTTCTAATTTTAGAGAATTATGTAATTCCAGTCATGCCTTCCTATTCACGATAGTAGAGACAGTTAACTATATGTTAATTCCTATTTTAAGTTAATAATTCAGGTTTTCTCATTTATTATTCATGATTATGAAAATATTTTAAAATTCAATTTGTATCTCCCTATTAGAAAAATATTAGCCACACATGTATATGGTTCCAAGATCCAAGTTGGAATGAATGGACTTCAATTAGCACATAACATGTTTCACTTTTGTAAAATCTCCTATTATTGAATAACACTGTTGAAGACTCCACACATCGATGATTTAATGTATATACTTGGTTGTACGGCTATAGAATACACTGTTTGTAAATTATGAGTATGCATCTTTATGCCATAGGCGTCTGTGGGTGTACACACACGGACACACAGTCACATTCCCCATGCCTCAGTGGGAATGTGGAATAAATTACTAATTAAAATTAAAAGCATTTGTATTTAAAAAATCACAAATGAGGAATCCATGTGTTTAAATATTGTTCTTAAAAGCATTCCCTCAGTAGTAGAACAATAAAAATCTTTGGACGGAAACACAATGAAACAGCAAATTTGGAAATGAGATTCCCCAAATGTCTTTCAAACAGAATTTTTTATATCAAACAAAAGTTTAAAAGAGAGGTAGGCTTTGTTTCCATTCATGGAGACCACGGCTCCTCGTTTGTAATTTTCAGTATAACATTTTACACTGTGAGCATGTGCTGCTCGGCACCCCCATGACCCCTGACACTGCTGGCGGCGGTGCACGAGATGACTCTGGCAGTGTGCCGTTTACTGTGTTTTTGGAACGATTTTTCTTTTTTTTTTTTTTTTAATATTGTATTTATTTATCTTTAGGGGAGAAGGGAAGGAGCGAGGGAGAGAAATATCAATGTATGGTTGCCTCTGTGAGTCCCCTTGTGGGAACTGGCCTGCAACCCAGGCATGTGCCCTGACTGGGAATTGAACCGCGATCCTTTGCTTCACAGGCCCATGCTCAATCCACTGAGCTATACCAGCCAGGGCTGGAACGATTTTTCAAGTGAAATTGTGTTTTGCTCAGTCACTTTCTTATAAACCTATTAACTTAAGAATCTCCACAGTCAAAATGTATTCAGCATTTCAGAATTTCCTATAATCTATTTGAGACCTATGAAGATATTTGCAATACGACTGTCCTTTATATGGTACTATTATATAAATTTTCATATTTTTATATTCAGTTATAAGTTAATGAAGGAATAATATATCCTCTATTACTGCCATTTAATTTTCCAGCTGATTTGCAAAGATCATCCAGTTATTTTGTCCATGAAATAGAAAATAGACTTGCCTAAGTTTTTCTTGAGTCTTTTATTATCATTTTGTCTTCTAAAACTGTATGACATAATTAGAAATTTAACTGTCATGTATGTCTCACTGACTTATATGCAAGAAAATTAAGTAGAGTGAAAATAAATGACATGAAAATAGTTATGCTTGCAAATGAAAACATAGTTTAGGATATTCAAAATATTCTCTTTTAATGACTATTAAAGATGACAGAGTTCATGGGATTTTAAATCTATGTTATTTATATATGATAAAATACATAAGATAAACTGGATAGATTTAAAGCACATAGTTTATAAATTCTGAAATATATATATATTTGTCATCCTAACCAAGATTTGAAATGTATAAAAAATGATAATCAAGGCCCCAATCACTCCAGAAAGTTCTGTGGTACCCATGTACTGTCAATTCATCACTCACTTCTACCCAGTAAACCATTAACATAATTTCTATTACCTTAGCTTAATTTTAGAACTTCCTGTAAATGAACTGTATGGTGTACAATTATTTGATTTGGTTCCTTACACTCAATACAATTTGAAATTCAGCCATATTCTGTTATATGTTGTTTTTTCTGTTGTATTGTGAGTAGTTTTCCACATTTAGAATAAGCCATAGTTTGTTTATACTTTCACTTCTTAATAAACATCTGTATTGTTCTAGGTTTGAGCTATTAGAAATAACAGTTCTGTAGACATGTGTTCTACAAATCTTTTCATTAATATATACGTTCATCTCTCATGGGTAAATATCTAGGGGTGAAATTTTGGGGTCACAAAGTAGGTGTATGTAGAACTTCATTATAAGAAACTGAGAGATTGCTTTCCAGAATGTTTTTACTATTTTAAACTCCCACGAGCTATATATAAATATTATAGTTTCTCAACATCCTTACCAATGATTATTGTTTTTTGCCATTTTAGTGGGTATGAAATAGATTTCATGGTGGATTTAGTTTGGAACTAAGAATGTTGAGCAACATTTACTATGCATATTGGCCATCTTATGCATTCTTTTATGAAGAAATTGCTCTAGTCATTGTCCATACTTTTTTTTAATTGGGTTGTGTGACAACTAGTTTCTAAAAACGGTTCCCTGAAACACCCCTCCTGATAGTCATGCCTTGGAGAATCCCCTCCTACACTGTATTCCAAGTGGCCCTCTGACACATCTCAAACAATGGGATGTGGGAGGAGTAATACTATTCCATTTCTAGATCTAAATCTATCAGTGCTGTACCAAACAATACATCCCTGTCATTCCCATTCCACAGTTTTCATACACAATTGATTACAAAGGGAAGCAGGTGTTAGTTGTGTGTTGTTACCCATGGTATGCTACCTCCTGGATTCCAATATTTTTTTAAAAACTAACACAATCATTTGGTTGCCTTAGTACATCTTTCTTAATTCAAGTAAATATTCACTTGGAAAAACATTCAATTAGGTACTCTTCCTTCAAACAGTAAACCATTCTATCAATTAAATTTTTAAGAACCTATGCATTGATCCCTGAAATAAGAGTGGTGAACAAAATTGCCACAATCCCTGGTTTTAAAATTTGTACTGGAAAACAGTTAAAAAACATGTAATCAGCCCTTGCTGGTGTAGCTCAGTGGATTGAGCACGGGCCTGTGAAGCAAAGGGTCGCTGGTTCGATTCCCAGTTGGGGCACATGCCTGGGTTGCAGGCCAGGTCCCCAGTGGGGAATATGTGAGAGGCAACCACACATTGATGTTTCTCTCCCACTCTTTTTCCTTCCCTTCCCCTCTCTCTTAAAAAGTAAATAAAAATATTTAAAAATTAATAATCATTTAAATAATTACTTCTATTCATGTGCTTTAAAAGTCACACCGAATTTTGTGTGATCCAAACCCAGGAAAACTAATTTAGGCCTGAGGCATCGAGTCAATAGAAAAAGGTTTCTTAAGAAATGATTTTTAAGACCAGACCTGAATGATAAGGGAAGTTTAACACCAGTTCAAAAGAACCTATGCACCCCAATGTTCATAGCAGCACAATTTACAATAGTCAAGTGCTGGAAGCAACCTAAGTGGCCATCAGTAAGTGAGTCGATCAAAAAACTATGATACATTTACACAATGGAATACTACACAGCAGAGAGAAAGAAGGAGCTCCTACCCTTTGCAACAGCATGGATGGAACTGGAGAGCATTATGCTAAGTGAAATAAGCCAGGCAGTAGAAGACAAAATACCATATGATCTCGTTTATAAGTGGAACCTAATCAACAAAACAAACGAGCAAGCAAAATACAACAAGAGACATTGAAACAAAGAACAAACTGGCAGTAACAAAAGGGGAGGACGGAGAGGGATAATAGGGGGAGCCCTCAAGGAACATATAAAATAGACACATGGAAAAAGCCAAAGCGGGAAGTTTGGAGGGTGGGGGGCAGAGATGAGTGGGGCAGGAGGGACGTGGTGGGGGGAAAATGGAGACAACTCTACTTGAACAACAATAAAAAAGTTTAACAAAGTAGAAGAAAGACAAATATTTCAGATATGTGAACCCTCAGAGTTTACTGGAAGCATAATGTGTTTTAAGTACTGAAGGAAGCAATCATGATGAGTTTTAAGTACTGTAAGAAGTCTAAAATGGCTCGAGAAAAGAATATAAGTGAAGGACTGGAACTAGCTGAATTTGCCAATGTAAGAGCTCAGATCATGCTAGAAATCCTGAGACTTACTGAGTATTTTCACTTAAATCAGCACTGGAAACCTATTGAAGACTACTGAGCTAAGGAATGACATGAAGAGATGTATATTTTTAAAAGTCTATGTTTGATTAGGGTAAGAGAATGAGTGGCTATGTGGATATCAGTTATAATCCTACTGATATAGCCTGGTCTACAGTGCTATGGTAATAATGAATTTCCATAGAGATTTCTTAGCTAAGAATATTAAAAAAAATTTAAGTCCAAATTAAAGTGGTATTTTTCTAAGAGCTAGCACACAGCTAAATAAATGTACTGAGTTCCTTGGCAGTTAGGTATGGCCATGAGACTGTGTTCCAGCCAATGAAACATGTGTGAAAGTAATTGGCACCTATTCCAAACTTGGCTTGCATAACTGTCCCACATGTTCTCCTCTGTGCTTCTCCACAGGAAATGTAGAAAACAAACTGTTGAATATGGCCGAGCTCACATCAAGCCAGATCACGACCACTTTTTTCACCTGTCTAGTATTATTAGGAGACCAAATAGGTTACACATTTGGAAACAACTTATTATACCAGTTAGGCTGTGCTAAGACAAAATCTTGAACTTAATTTTAAAAATAAGTTGATTTTTTATATAAAACAACTTTTAAATTAGTTAAAGTTGGTCATGTGTCATCTAAGATTTTTTCCCTAAGCTAATAATTATTATCTAAGCTGTTCTTTACTAATGAGTGATATGGCAGTTCACCATGCTGTTTATATATATTGTTCACAATATACCCTTATATCATTTTTTAAGTCAGCTCTACTGGGACAAAATATATCATTTTCCTAGGAATGCTGTAACAAATTACTACAAACTGGGTGGCTTACATAAATTTATTCTCTCTTAGGTCTGGAGGCTATTAGTTTTAAATTAAGATGTCAGCAAGGACTACCAGCGAGCAAATATGAGCAAAGCATTAAATTTTACCTGTAGGGCCCTCTCAGCTTCTTTTCTCCATCACTGTGACAAATTTATTAAATTTAACTTGATCAAAAAAAAGTTAGTGAGGATGGTTCCTTCTGGAACTTCTGAGGATGAATTTGGTCCCTGCTTTTCTCCTACCTTCTGGTAATTGCCAGTGATCTCTGGCACTTCTCGGGTTACAGGTGCATTATTCTACTCTTTGCCTCTCTTGTCACTTGGCATTCTCTCTAAATACCTTTGAATCCTATGCTTCCACAGAGCCTTTTTATAAGAAAATCAGCCATTGGATTTAGGCCATACCCTGATCCACTATGACTGCCTCTTAACTTGGTTACATCTGCAAGCCCAGACTCTATTGCCAACTAATGTCACATTCACAGGTACAAGGGGTTGGAACTTCAACAGTTCTTTTGTTGGGACACAATTCAACTGACGATATGCATAGTACAATATTCACAATCATAAAAATATAATTCTTTTACTCTTACCAAAGGAAATACACTATGGAAAACCATCATACTCACGATACGGAATATTTCTATCACTTCCCCCAGCTCTCTCCTGACATTCTGTTGTCAATACACCACTGACGCCAGTATCCAGCAATCACTAATGTGTCCCCTCTCACTGTAGTTTTGCCTGTTCTAGTAGGTCAGGGAAAGTGACAAGGTTATGAGGCTTGTGCTACTTTCTGTGCTTTGAACAGTAAAACCCTTTCTCTGTGCCCACATCTCATGACTTCTACTAGTAAATGTGGAACCATGACAGGCTAACTTAACAGCTTGCAATTAGGGTAAAAAACAGTTTCTTAATAATCTCCTTTGATGATCCATATTCCAGTGATGAATTCTTTTCTTTAAAACATAGGCTTTATTTTTGGCCCAATTGTTCTTTTTTCTTTTATAAATTCTATTGGCACACAGTTGACCTAATTTACATGAAATGCTTCAATAGCTATCTTTTTTATAAATAACTTTGAAGTATTTACATGCAATTCCAATACTTTCCTTTAAATCTCAATATGTGTTCCCTATCATTGCTTATCCTATCACAGAGCTGGGCATAGCATCCTGTCCTGTTATCAAACAGTCCTATGAAATGACCTATATTCACAATTAAATTTATTAAATATTCCACACAGCATGCTTCTGATTCTAAATATATCCTCGAACACCACTTCTTTAACCCATTTACTTAAATAATTTTCCACTGCTGAAATCACTCCTAGGTATTAATCCCCTACAGCTTCCCTGTCAGCTATATGCTTCTTTCCTAGGTCTCCCTTACCATTTACATAATTTTCAAAGTTATTGTGGCAGAAAAAATATAAAAGTTTAGGGAGAGCTTAGATATTTTGGTGATAAATTGGCACAACTGTGTAATTATTGAAGTAGAAAAGGAGGGGGAGAAAGAGAAACAGACAAAGACAGAGAGAGTGAAAATGACCGCAAGTTTGTTTGATATGATACAGACAATCAATCAGGTGGGAAAAGAAAATAAATGGAGAGGAAATAAATGTAACGTATAAAGAAAACTTGTCTTCCAGGGCTTTTTACTAACATGTTCCCACTTACTTCTCATTATAAAATAGTAAAATAACTATCAATATCTCTCTTTTTCATTTACAGAGAATTTTCTGAGTCATCAAGTTACTTGATTTAACTCCACATGTAGAGTGATTTCAAATAACTCTGAAAAAAGATTATTTGTTAAGCTATTAAAAATAACTAAACCAACAAGAATTTATCTATCTTTCAACAATACCTTTTTACATTTTTCATTATCAACTATAGCACAGAGAAAACATAGAACAAAAATGTGCAGCTCAATGATTTTTTTGAAAGGAGATGTGATTTTACATACTAGAACCCAGAAGAAGATGTAGAATATTGATGACTTCCTCAAAGACACTTCGTTACCACCCTCAATTTCTACAGCCTGCCTGCCCTCCTCCAGATACAAGTGTTAGTCTACTTTTATGGCAATAATTTTGTGCATACCAAAGTTTGCACAGTAAAAACTATACCTTACTCTGTCCTGTGCTTTGGAGCTAATGTAATCATCCAGCATGCATTTTCTTCTGTCCAGCTTTTTTAGCTCACTAAATATATGTAAACTATTATTGTTTATAATTCCTTTGTTTTCATTGTAGCATAGTATTTATTCCATTGCATCAATTCGCAGTGATCTATTGAATCGACTCTTGTGGGATATTTGTGTTGTTTACAATTCCCTGTCTGTTACAGTGTTCCATGAATATTCAGCTATAAGAATCTTGGAATGTATACACATGAATGTCAGCTGGGTATAAACCTAGATGGACTTGCTGTATCATGGAAATTTGGATGTTTAAATGTAGTAGATAATGCCAAATGATTTTCAAAAGGAAATTTTAATGATTTATATTTCTGTAAGTAGCACATGGGCATTCCTGTTACTCTATATTTCCTTCAACATCTCATTATTATAGCTTTTTTTCTTTCTGTTTTAATATTGGGCATTCAGTTGAGTACATATTGGCATTTCTGTGATTATGTAAATTGAGCACTTTTCCATATTTTTAAGCTATTTGGAATTGTCTAGCTATTAAATGACTCTCCATGTCTCCCTGCCTTTTTTAAATTAGGTTTTGATAGTTTTATTGCTGTAAATGATATTTTATATAAACTAGATATAGGACTTTTATAGGTTGTATAGGCTGAAAATACCTGTAAAGTTGAGCAAATTGCATTTTCACTCCCTTGATTGTGAATGCTGCTAAAAATAATCCTCAGTTTTATGAATTGATTTTGTTAATATTTTAAATGGTTAGTAATTTTGGTTAATATTCTTTTTATATATTCCTGTATTTAACTTGCAAATATATTGTTTAGGATATTTGTATCGTGTTCATGAGTGATACTCGTGTGTAATTTTTTCCTTATAATATTCTTGTTAGGTTTTGGTATCAAGACTATTTGAGGCTCCCCTGACTGGTGTTGCTCAGCGGATTGAGTGCTGGTCTGCAAACCAAAGGGTCACTGGTTCAATTCCCAGTCAGGGCATGTGCCTCGGGTATGGGCCAGATCTCTAGCAGGGGACACTGGAAAGGCAATCACACATTGATATTTCTCTCTCTTTCTTCCTCTCTTCCCCTGTCTAAAAATAAAAAATAAAATAAAATTATGTGAGGCTTAGTAAGTGAGTAATGGAATGTTTGCACTTTTTTATTCTCTAAAGTATATTAGTAAAATTAGCAGAATTTATCACTTAAATATTGGTAAAAATTCAAAGGTGAAACTGTCTAGTCTAAGAGGTTAGATTGTGGAAAGATTTCTACAGTTACAAACTCAAATTCTAAAATATATATAACTATTCTCTTTGTATCATTTTTGTTCTGGTATCTTCCTAAGAATGTGTTCATTTCACCATGCATGTCAAATATATTGATATATAGTTATTCATAATTGTCACCTTTGCTTCTGGCTCTTTCATTTCTTTTTTTCCATAACTCTATTCCCCAACCTTATATAGTTACTTCCCACTGTTGCTACTTAAGCCACCTTTACATTAATCAGATTTGGCCAATTCCACAGTCCCTGCATTGGTGATCTCTTTGCTACTTTCAGTAGCACGTACTGTCCTCTCTAGTCGGAACTCTGACTTACCTAACTTTTTGACTATTTTTATCTCTTTCAGATACATTCTTCACACTGCCACTAGAATAATAAAATTAAAATACATTAGTTTTGCTGTTTTTAAAAGACGATGATTTCCCAACTGTCTAAATTATAATTCCACTGGAATATTCTCTTTTCTACATTTTTACCTATTTAATTTATATTTTTACTTTGATACAGTGTAGACACATTGGCCTCATTCAGGAAGTAATTGGTGACTACTATGCCATTTACCAGGATAATACAATGGTTTTCATGGCTCTACATCTTTATGTGTGTTTGTACCATATCATTGCATTAACCGCATTTTATCGTAAGTTTCTGCTTTTTTGTTTTCTCAGTAACTAAATAGTAACCTTGGTTATTTGTATTCTTGGTCTTCATATCCTTAATTTCTAACCCAGTACCTCACATCACTGAAACCTTCAGGAAATATTTATTAATATAATGCATGGATGGATGAATAAATATAATATTTCATTTTACTCTGTCATTCTGATAATTAATAGAGCAGGTAAGCAGAGCAGGGGATTTTGCTCATTACTAAACATACACAAAGGATAATAGTAAAGGGATGGAGTCAACAGATATTTGTCTTTATTTCACCCACTTTATAATTGTCATTATTACACAATAATTTAAAAGCTAGTGAACATGTTACAGCTCCTAATTTTTTTTTCTGAGAAATAAAGGCAGGAAATCAAATGCGTTAGAAATATTTAAGATTGGAACATATGCAGAGTTAGGTTTTGGAATATCTGCACTAATCCAGTCGGATGGCATTAAACACGCGATCATCTGATGCTTCTCCTTTAAGTTTCCTTCAGACATTGTCACTGTAGGTATGCATTGAATAAAAGCTAGCCAATGATGGCACCCGGTTTCAACTTTAATGATTCTTTGTTTTTCTACTTATTTTTATAATTCTATGCCTATTCTTGGAAAACTCATCTTCATATATAGCACCTATGAATAAATTGAAAGAACTTCAGGGGTTTTAATACTTAATAATGGTTTCTTATTTATAAATTCTCCCTCTGGTCTTTTACTACCACTATTTCAAAGACCATCTTCATTAAAGTACCTATGAATGAATTTAAATAAGTTCAGGGATTTTAATGCTCAATAATGGTTTCTTATTTGCATAATGCCCCCCCCCCCATGATTACCACCACTTCTTCGTCATTAGTTTTATTAGTAAAGTCCAGTATGGATGTTTGCCTCCCTCTGTGACATCCCCCATCCTGTTATCGTAGTGCATACCTCTTCATTTCACTCTTCTGCTTAAAAGAGTTCATGAGTGCCTCTTCATCAAGGTATAGACTCCCGGCAAAGCACACAAACTTGTTCATGTCTCAGCCTCCTTTAAAACCAGTCCAACCTCATCTCTTTCTACATCCTAGACACACTGGAGAAGCCAATTTCAAGAATGCTCATTGTTTTCTTGATTCACACTTTTACACATGCTCTCTGCCTTGAAGGTTTCTTTTCTATTTTCTAACTGCAACATACAGGGTGGGTGCCCTTTCTAACCCACTGATTTGCACCAAATGCTCTCCCTATGGCTTGTTTTACACAACTGCATGCCACTGTGAGAGTATAAACAATATCGCCACGATCAGTATTCCTTCCAAACTCCCATTCGACTCTCACCCCTAGAAGCAAGCAGAGTGTCAGGAAACTCAATCTTTTTGTTAAATTAATGATTAAACATACCCATATTGTGGACATGCACTTACTTAGGGCCCTTACCATTATTAGGTAGCTAGTTTCCCTGTTCTCTCTTCTCTCACTTTTCTCATTATACCTCAGCTACCATCCTGTGGACACATGTTTCATTAATGTGCCTGCTGTCCCAATCAGATACCTGCAGTTCACCATCAGTGCTCCTTAGCATCTGCTAGCTTCCCTCCAGCTCCTAGTTTAAATAATATTCCATATGTATTCTTCAAGGTTTATTGATTCTGTTCTCTAGAGAGCACCCTATACTTCAAGTGAAAAATTTGAAAATATGAGAATCATTAAAATAAATTCATGTATTTTGGCCAAAGTTCAGTTGTGATAGTGTAGTTGATTACGGATTTCAGCCTGAGAGCTGAAGGTAATCATCTAAACAATAGGCTTATAAAGGAATTTTCTGGGTCTTAATTTTAATCAATTTATTTGCAACAGGACAATAGTGTTCAAAGTCAAGTTTTAAAATTAGAGTACATATTAATGGAATTCATTATTGCAAAGCCTAGAAGTTATAAATAACACTAAAATACATTTAAAATACTTAAATATGAAGCAAGACTTGGAACCTCACTGATATGTTGATATAATTTTATTTATAGTTTTCATAAGTGCTGATGACTTGTATAATATAACCAATAACTTCCAGAAATTTTACATATTATTATATATGAGAACCTTAGAAAATTAATGTAAATATGCCTTTATAATCTCCATGTCTAGCTCAGAACTTTATCCTGAGGGTGAAATACGTTTTTAAAAAATGATTTGAAAATATCCACATGATTGTTCCATAAGCATTCCAAACTCAGCATACCTAATACTGAATTTGTGTCAGCATTCTTCACAAATCTTCTCCTTTTGCCACTTTCATTATCCTATTGGAACCTTTATCAACTGAAGACATCACATATAAGTAACCTCCCTCTCTGTGTTATATAGTGTACCCTTTTGTTATAACATTTGACCAATTTTATAGCAAATCTTGAGTGTGTCTCTAGACTCACTATTAGATATTTCAGCAATGCTCTCATTTTTACCTGAATAGTTGAAACCTACTTTCTTTCATCTACCTCGTTCTTCAGGTCAAACTCTTAGAAATCACTTTATTTTTTGTTACTTCCTCAACCCACATCTAATCTTACAGTGAGGCCTACAGACTTTACTTCCAGAATGTATCCCCATGTTGATCACAATAAATGATTACTGTTGACAATAAACAGTCCAAATCATCATCCTCATGAGGACTACTGCAATACCTTCTGAATTGGTCACCTGGTTTTTAATCTTGCCCTGTTGCTCTTGTATACCAGTCTAAAACATTTTTCCAAAGGATAAATCTGATTATAATTTTTATTATTTGCAATATGTTTATCTAAAACAGTTCTCCTAACACACATATGAAATACTTGAAAAAATAGGTGTAAAAATCTTTAAAATATATAGCTGAGACTTTAAGAGGGTAGAATCAAGGGTGGGAAGTGGGGATAGCTGGGGTGGAGGGGAGTGGTAGGGGGAAAATGGACACAACTAAACTTGAACCACAATAAAAAAGTTTAAAAAATTACATAAAAAAGAAGGTTAAGTAAATACTTAAAGGTCAAAACAGAGCAAGTATGAAGCTAGAGAAGCAGACTTACACTGATACTCAACTTCACAAAATACAGACAAATGAGATCTTGGCTTAAATATAAAGCACTAAAAGACTCCATCTTTGGTGAGAAATTGTGGAATAGACTAAAACACCATCCATTGAGAGAAACAACAAGAACACATCTTTGCCTTGTTCTTGGCCTTGGGTGAAAAAATATAGTAATTAATGAATGAAAATCATCAATGGATTTTAGTAATGAATACAGTAATCATAATGAAAATCATCAGCACAAACACTTGTGGACTGGGTTATCAGTATGTTACAGTTCAGCCAAGCAATGCAGGCTGCCTACTTGCCAGGAGAAGAGGCCCCGTGAGAGAGTGCAGGTCAGAAGGAATGCAGAGCACCCCAGAGGGGCCACATGCTCAAGAGGGCCCTGCAGATCATTCACCAATGAAGCACTGCCTGAGATTCCTACTAAAAACAAAACAACAACAAAACAAAACGCAGAAACAAACCAACAGAGTATTATGAGCAATAATAAAAGAGCCTATAGCAGAAACAGCTCCTAATTTTTTTGTAACTAATGCAATAGCTATCATTTGATGAGTGTGTAATGTTTACAGAGTTCTTTGCATGTGCTAACATTTAATTCTCAAAAGAATGGAGATTTTGGCAATGTTCCCATTCCCCATATGGGAACAGTGAAACAGATATGTTCAGAGGACTCTCTCTTTTCATACATAAAGTAGAAGTCATGTATGCAAATCTGGCATTCTTGTTTTTTAACTACCACACCATGATGCTTCTTATTAGAATGATAAGCAATTGATTATAGTAGTGTATTTAAAACATTAAAGTATGAAAAATGAACCTGAAAACATAAAGAAGAAAAGAGAGAGATTACAAAACCGTAGTATTTTAAAAAGGAACAAAACTGAATTTATTAACATAAAAACATTGCTTCCAAGAATAATTTTTGATTATAGAACTATCTGAGTTCATTTTTTACTTAATAAAATAGTTCTTTAAAAGGTACTGGTAAGTCTGTCCAATCTAACATTTAGTAATTATTTAATAGGCTTTAGGCATTCAAAGTTAAGTATTAATATGAAGTAGATTATATGTATACATCTGACTGAGGGTCAATAAATAACTGTGATAGTCACTGGGCATCGATTCCGGACTGTCTGGTTGGTGTCCTAGATGAAATGGACACCCAGGAGTTCTTTTTTTGTTTTTAATTCCCTTAGGGTCCTTAGAGTTTTTGCTATGATGTTAGGTATCACAACTCATGTGATTTTGCAAAAGAAAAAATTTCAGTATAAGGTCTTTAGGAGTTGGTATACTTTCTGAATTTTGTCAGTGTGAATTGTTGTAATAATCTGTAGTGTACTAAGAATTTCTGTGAAGTAGTTGAACAAAATGCCCCTTTAAATTCCAATATTTTGAGATAAATTCTGGTATTACAGGGGGGAGATATCTTGGGTTATAGCTGCTGGAGTTACTACTCCCAGCCTCTCCAGAGAGAAAAATCTCTGGGTAAGGCTGAACATGATAAGACCTTGAAGAAAATACATTTTAGACTTCAATTTTTTTTGAAGATTTTAACTAAGAAAGTCAAGAGCATTTAATTTAAGACTAATTAACTTTTATTACTTTGGCTCCATCAAATTTAGGATTTTAACCATACCTAACATTATATGGGGGAATTTTTTTTAAGAACTATGGAGACAATACTATATTCTTGGCATATAATTATCAGAATATCTTACTATAATTTAATCCTGCTGTAAAATTTCTGATAAAAACAATATGGCTGAACATCATTGTGCATGGGAACTAGAAGAGTGTTGAGTTCAGTTGATTTGATATACTTATTGTTCTTCACTCTAATGACTTGGAGTTAAAAATCATGTTGACTATTGGAAAAAAAAACATATTCTTTACACCTAATACCTTCTTCTATTTGGAGAAACAGCCAATAAAGTAAAACTTTATAGACTCTCACCATTCAATGTCTTTTGATAAATTTCTTCATTTGTTTATACTAATAGAATTTTGACAGTGTAAAATTTGGTTTATATATTAATATTTTGGGGTTTCACCATTTTAATTTCTTGTTTCAAATGGATGAAGGCATCATGCAAAACAATTCAAAGCAAGTCCCTAAAGGGGACCCTAGTTCACTGCTGGTGAGATTGCAGACTGGTACAAGCACTATGGAAAACAGTATGGAATTTTCTAAGAAAACTAAAAATGGAACTGCCTTTTGACCCGGCAATTCCACTGCTAGGATTATATCCCAAGAACCCTGAAACACCATTCCAAAAGAACCTATGCACCCCAATGTTCATAGCAGCACAATTTACAATAGGCAAGTGCTGGAAGCAACCTAGGTGCCCATCAGTAAATGAATGGATCAAAAAACTATGGTACATGTACACAATGGAATTCTATGCGGCAGAAAGAAAGAAGGAGCTCCTACCCTATGTGACAGCATGGATGGAACTGGAAAGCATTGTGCTAAGTGAAATAAGTCAGGCAGTAAAAGACAAATACCATATGATCTCACCTTTAACAGGAACCTAAGCAACAAAACAAACAAGCAAGCAAAGTATAACCAAAGACATTGAAAAAGAAAACAGGCTGAGAGTAACCAGAGGGGAGAGGGGAGGGAATTTCAGGGGAAAAGGGAAGGGATTATAGGAACAAGTATAAATGACACATGGACAAAAACTAAGGGGGTTGGAAATGGGAGGGAGGTGGGGAGCACTGGCGGGGTGGACTGGGACTGGAGAAAAAGACAGAAAACTATACTTGAATAACAATTAAAATTAAAAAAAAAAGAAAGTCCCTTGGTGTCTTGCTAAATTAAGGTATTTGTAAAGGTCCTTAATTCGATCAATCAAAATATAATAAACTCAGTTTGGGGAACATAGTGTCCTTGCTTATAATTTAATGAGTAATAGCAGTACATGAAAACTAGATTCCATTTGGTACCGAGAATGAATGTCTTAGTTTTCCATGATGTAGTCAACTGCCCCAGGATCAGACTCTTTCTTATATTCTGGTACTGCTCCTCCACAGAGAATTGTGTATTTACAAAAGTAAAATTAAACAAAAAATCCAAAGAGGTTTTCTTGTCATTGGAAATATTCAACTTTAGGCTGTTTAGAGGGCTTCCCCCCTAATTAATTATGTGTGTACTATAACTCAAGGAATTCACAATATTAGAAAACTGTTTTTATAGCACTACTTTTCTCATATATTATACCATACATTTATTTTTCTGCCTGAGACTGTTTTTTCCTTCCCAAAGTTGAAATCTGTGTTTCTTGAAACTACATTCTACATGGAGAACAATCCAGCAACTTAGACAGTTTTTATACTGATTATAGCAATATCTGAGAAACAATAGAAAAATCATTGCAATATTTTTGTGGTTTATTTAATGTGTAAATATGCAATATGAGACTCAGGTTACATTTCTACCAGGCAAACTACCAAACTACCATGATAGTCCAAATTAGTTAAAATTCTCTTCAGATACACTGGGAAAGAAGCCCGTCTAGTGCCTTTTGTTCTTTTTAACTTCTAGTGCCTTTTGTTCTTTTTAAAAGTAATACTTTTTAGTTATTTTAGTTCACTTTTCTGTAGAATAGAGAGGTAACCTTTTCTGCTTATTGATGTCTTATTTTCATGTCTAAAATAGTCTCAGTAATATATTTATCTAGGTAGATTACTACTATCAGAAAGAATAAATCAGAATGATTTTTAATGGGTGTGGTTTAGCTAAATAGCTCAGGTAAACTCTTACATACTGGGAGAACATTGTCTGACTACTTTTCTCATTTCGTGTATGTGGGAAATGGGGATGTTATGACAATTACTATATAGACTTCTGAAAGGAGAAAATGACCATCCATACTAAGCACTTAGCAGAATGTATGGCTCCTAACACTCAACATTTATGAAAATGTCAGCTTTCTTGGTTCAAATATATCCACTGTGGATATGTTTCCTAAATAATAGTCTTTGATTTATTTGGTCTGAATTTCAAAGTATTTAAAACTTATTAATTTATAATAATAGTAATATTTAATTAACTATATACTACAGTTCAGCACAAAATGGTATGTTCTGCATGTGACAGTCTAGGTCTGAGTTTCCACATACATGTATTATCTGCAAACATTAGTCAACTTATAAATTTTAATTATTCTATTGTTTATCTTAGATTTAAAATAATAAATTATTAATAATATGAACATAATTTTATACTAGTCTAATTTTTCTAGGAAAAATATTGACATTGTGTAAATTTGAATATTTAAAATTATGAACATATTTCTACACTTCATAAAACTTTTTTTTATTGGTGGTTCTAACAGTCTCCAAACAGAGTTGAACATAAGGTGTTAAGAAATCATCTATTATTTAGTTCACAATATTAGCAGAGTAGTTTATTTAATTCCATAAAAACATTGTAAGGACATGAGTGAATCTTCTCTTCCTTTTACACACATATTTGCACATACATGGGAATGCAAATTAACAAAACTAGAAAAACAGAGAATAATAAATAACTGAGACAAAATTAAGTAAGTTATTAAATGTGTCCTATGCATGTGCATATTTTGAAAAATTGAGTAATATAAAAATTAAGGGAGTTTATTAGTGATAAAAATGATGAATTAATAACATACTCATAGTAAGAATGATAACATTTTACATGTTGATCTTAGACATATTTAATGTTTGATATGAACTGACTCTTCAAAAGTAAGTCTTCAAATATTGTGCAATACAAATATATAAGACTTTATTGTTGCCTAAGGATATCTTTATCTGAAGAAGATTATGTGTTTGGGAATAATATAGGATTTTTTGGTTATGACTGATAAATCATATGAATGAAAAACTTGGGTAAATATCTCCATTATTTATTGTAAAACGGAGTCATACTGCTTCTCTGGAGGCTTTTGGATGTGTGGGGACCTTGTATTTATTGTTGGTGAATGCCACTGGCCTACGTTGCCTGGAGGATAGATAGGGTTACAGATATTTTATAGGGTATAGAACTGTCTTGCTCAATAACCCTACTAGGAAAATGGAAGATTTCTGATTTTATTTTGATGTGCTAGATTGTAGTTTTGGATACAATTTCAAGTCCTGAGAGAACTCACCATGATACTTAAATTTTAATCTACCTATTCTCTATTAATGAACTTCATGAACCATGAACTTTTTGAGAAAAATCAAGTGTGAATAATTCACTTAGGATAAGTTTTAGCAATACTTGAGTGTAGCATGACAATATAAAATTGTATGAACAATTCCTTATTCATGATTACTAAAAGCTGACCATAATTTATGAATTAATTTTATATTTATAATAGAGTATTATTTTACTAGCATTTAGTTGTATCAGAACTCTTAATATTTCATGAATCAGTGGAGTGAATTGGGAGAATGCCTTATATGTTTTCTGCTCATAATACATTTTTATTATATTTCAGAGTATTTTATTAAAAACCTGTTCTCAAAATGTTGGAAATATATTTCATTAAAAATACAAAGAATAATCTGGCTAGGGGGAGTACTTATATAGGTAATATTAAAAATGTCTATTTCTGAGTTGCAGAAAAAGATAAAGATAAGCATGGGGAGGCCATATTAAAAAATGTAGTGAGAAATTTTCCAGTATTGATGAAAGTTACAAATTCCCCATTTCACAAAGGACACCATATTTCAAGGAGAATAAAGACACTCATGTTTGAAGATAAAGATATCAGAGATAAAGATGATGTCTAAAAGCAATCAAATAGACAAGACTGATTAAATATAAAAGTGAATATTAATTTTCATATTTTCAACATCAGAGAATATTTACATTTATAACATCAAAGTGATAAGAGATAATATTTGTCAATACAAAATTATGCACCTAGGAAAGCTATCAATATTGAAGGGAAAACAAACACACTTTCCAGTTAATTGCTACTCTCCAGTAGCAAGAGATTTTCCTATAAAATGTTTCCTTTTGCAACAGTATGGATGGACCTGGAGAACATTAGGCTAAGTGACAGACATAAGGGAATCAGAGAAAGAAAAGCATCTGACTTCACTCATATGTGGAATCTAATAAACAAAATGAACTAACCAGCAAAATAGAGACAGGCTGACAATTTTTGGTGGGGTGGGGGTGTTGGAAAGTTCAGTGTGGGAGGTGGAGGGATTAAGCAAAAAAAAAAAAGATGAGAAAGAGAGAGGGAGAGAAAAATACTCATGGACACAAATAACAGTGTAATGATTGCCAGGGGGATGGGGGATGGGGGATGGGGGATGGGGAGAGGTGAAGGAGGGTATAGGAGGGGTAAATGGTGATGGAAGGAGCCTTGACCTGGGGCGGTGAATATACAACACAATGTACAGATGATGTGTTAAAAAATTGTGCACCTGAAACCTGTATAATCTGTTAACCAGTGTTACCCTAATAAATTTAATAAAAAGGAAAAAGATTTAATAATAAAATAAAAAGACTTTACAAATGTGTTCCCACAAGACAGGTCAATATTATTGAAAGTTTTCCCTCCTGGCATAGATTACATGACGCCAAGAACATTGGATCTACAGAATATGTAAAAGTTCTGTGCATAAACTTTTACATCTGAAAAAATATTATGCAGGAAAAGTTTATTCCAGTTTCAGTAACTTGGACAACTGGCTGTATCATTTCCTTCAGTACCAGTAATAGTTTAGAAACATTTTTAGAACAAAAGGTAATCGTTAAGAGGCAAGAGAATTTTTAAAAATATTTTTTTATTTATTTTTAGAGAGAAGGGAAGGGAAGGAGAAAGAGTGGGAGAGAAACATCAGTGTGTGGTTGTGTTTCATGTGTCCCCTACTGGGGACCTAGCCCAAAACCCAGGCATGTGACCTGACTGGGAATCGAACCAGCGACCCTTTGCTTCAAAAGCCCATGCACAATCCACTGAGCTACACCAGCCAGGGTGAGAATTTATGATAATATAAAGAAATGATCCTACCTCCCAGACTATATTTCTAACCATAGTTTTTTGTTTAGAAAACTATTCATTTAGTATTTTGTTGCTTACCTGTGCTATTTATATCCTTAGCATTAAACAGCATGCCATGCTAACAGACCTTAAGCTGCAGAATAAGAATGTAGTATTAATTTTACTGGATTATGTTTACATATAAAGGTATGATATGGAGTGAAATATAAAATATGCATGATTTTTAAACATAAACTAATGCAGTAAAGGCACACTTAAAGGGAAATTTAGAGTAGTGAATACATATATCAGAAAATAAAAAAAGGATCTAACATTAGTAATCTAAGTTTTACCTTAGGAAACTGGGAAAAGGAGAGCAAATTAAATTTTAAGTAAGTAGTAAAAAAGAAATATTAATTAGAGCAAAGATCAATAAATTTGAAAAGAGCTAACCAATAGAAAAAAGAAACAAAACCAAAAGCTGACTGTTTAAAAAGGATTGATAAAATTGATAAGCCTCTAGCCATGCCACCAACGAAAAAGAGAGAATAAGAATTAACATCATAAATGAAAGAAGGGACATAACTACAGAGTCTATAGGCATGGAAATATCAAAAAAGGAATGCTATCAACAACTCTATGCCTGTAAATTTGATAACCTAGATGACATGGACTGATTCCTTAAAAAATACAAGCTACATAAGATATACACTAACACGAGAAAACAAGAGTCAATGAAATAGGCCAATTCTGGTCAGGAAATTTCATACATATGAATAAACTTTTAAATCCATATGAATAAACTTCTAAAACAGAAACACCAGGCCCAGACGTGTTCATTGGTGAATTCTAATAATCATTTAAGAAGTTACATCAAAGCTCTACAATTTTGTTCAGAAGATAGAATCAGATGGAGTGTTTTCTAACTCATTCTACGAGGTCAGCTTTATCCCAATAACAAAACCTAACAGAGACATCAAAACAAAACTACAGACTAATATATCCATAAACATAGATGCAAAAATCCTAAACAAAATATTAGTGAATCAAATCCAACAATATATAAAAGGAGTTATACACCACAACCAAGTTGGATTGATCCCAAATATAAAAGGCTGGATCAAAATCCAAAAATAAATTAATGTAATTCATCAGATCAACAGACTTAAAAAGAATACTCAAATGATCTTATCAGTAGAACAGTAAAAGCATTCGGCAAAATCTAACACTAAGTTTTCTAAAGTTCATAAAATATACCTAGCACTAACAGCATAAATAGAGGAGAGCAACTTGAAGATTTTCCACTAAGATCAGGAATAAGGCAAGGGTGTCCTCTGTTAATATTCCTTTTAACACTGTACTGGAAATCCTAGTTAATGCCCTAAGACAAGAAAAGGAAAGAAATGGCATACAAATTGGAAAGAAATGAAACTGTCTTTGTTCACGAATGACATGGTCTATGTAAAAAAATCCAAAAGAAAAAAAACTCTTAGAACTTGTAAGTTATTCAACAAGTTTGCAGGATACAAGCTAACATATAAAAATCAATCACTTTCTTACATACCAGCAACAAATGAGCAAGTAGAATATAAATTAAAAACACAACACTATATAAATTACAACCCCCTAAAACAAGATACTCAGATATAAATAAAAAAATATATGTAAGATTTGTATGAGAATAACAAAACTCCAATGAATGGATTCAAATAAAAACTAGGTAAATGGAGAGGTAATTCATGTGTATACATAGAAAATGTCAATATTGTTACAATGCCAGTTCTTCTTATCCTGACTTATAGATTCAATGTAATCCAAATCAAAACCCATTCAAGCTATATTGTGGATATCTACAAACTATTTTTTAATTTATTTTTTATTGTTCTTCAGTTACAGTTGTCCTCATCGCCCCCATTGTTCTCCCCTGTCCCATCTAAACCCCGCTCTCGAATTTACATGCAGCAGCAAAAGACCCAGAATAGCCAATTCACTATTGAAGGATAAGAACAAAGTTAGAACATCGACACTACTCGATTTCAAAATTTACAATAAAGTTACAGTAATTAAGAGAGAATGGTATTGGCAAAAGAAAAAAAAGTTGATCATGGAACAGAATAAAGAGCTCAGAAATAACACCACATGCATATAATCAACTGATCTCTGACAATCGAATAAAGGCTATATACAATGAAGCAAAGATAGTTCTTTCAACAAGTGGTCCTAGAACAACTGGGCGTCAACATGCAAAAAAATATAAATTTACTCTACACTCTTCACAAAACATTGTCTCAAAATGGATGGATCATAGACCTACATGTAAAATGCAAAGCTATAAAACTCTTCTTACAAGATAACATAAAAGAAAACCAGGATAACCTTGGTAATGGCTTTTTAGATACAACCCAAAGGCATGATTCATGCAAGAAATAACTGATAAGCTGGACCTTGTTAAAAATAAAAAAATCTACTCTTCCCAAGACAATGTCTAGAGACTGAGAAGGCAAGGCACAGACTGATATAAAATGTTTCAAAAAGATGCATCTGGTAAGCGGCTGCTACCAAACATGCAAACGATAAGAAATCAAACATCCAAAATAAGAAAACAAACAACTCAGTTATAAGGTGGCCAAAGACCTTAATGGATACCTTACCAAAATAGATATACAAATGACAAATCAGTATATAAAAACATGCTCCACATTCCATATAATCAGGAAAATGCGTATTAAAATAACAATGAGATATCAGTACACATCTATTAGAATGGTCAAAATGTGCAACAATACACCACTAAATTTTGTGGAGTATACTGAGTAACAGAAACTCTCATGTATTGCTGGTGGAAATGCAAAATGATACAGGCATTTTTGAAGACAGTTTAGGAGTCTCTTACAAAACTAAAGATACTCTTACCATGTGTTCCTCGAGTAACATTTCTTGGTGTTTACCCAAAAGGAGTTGAAAAATTATGTCTATACTAAAAAACATATATATATATATATATGTTTTTTAGTATAGACATAATTTAGTATAATATATATATATGGACTGATTCCTTAAAAAATACAAGCTACATAAGATGTATGTAGCTACACAAGCTATATATATATATATATATATATATATGGATGTTATTTATTCATGAATAAAAAAATTTAGAAGCAACCAAGAAGCCTTTCAGTAGGTAATTGCATAAATAAACTGTGGTATGTTCAGACAATGGAATATTACTCTGTGCTAAAAATAAATGAGCTATCAAACCATAAAAAGACTTGGAGAAATCTTAAATGTACATTACTTAGTGAAAGGGGCCAATCTGAAAAGGCTACATACTGTATGATTTCAACTATATGACATTCTGGAAAAGGCAAAACTATTGAGATAATAAAAAGATCAGTGCTTCCCAGTGATTGGATTGGGCAGAGATAAACAGGCAGAGAGAATTCTTAGAGCAGTGAAGTGTGATATCACAACGATAGATAAATGTCATTATACATGTGTCCTAACCCACAGAATGTACAGCACCTAAGCGTGTACATTATCTCATCAGCGTTTTCTGATCAGAACCATAATGTAAACTGTGGACTCTCGATTCTTGTGGTGTGTCAGTCTACCACTCTGAAGTGAGGAGGTGTTGTACTGTTGATAATGGGGAAGACCAGGCATGTGTTGGGACATGGAATATTTGGGAAATATCTGTATCTTCCTCTTATTTTTGCTGTGCACATACAACTGCTCTAAAAAGTTAAAGTCTTTTAAAAAACATAAATTGTGGCATATCAAATAAAGGTTGTGCTTGTGAGGCTTTAAGTCAAGGTAGGCATTCTTTCTCTTGGTCCAACCCTAGTGGTGCAGATATTAACCACTCACAGCCCAGATAGGCTCAGTATGGTCAATTCCAATGTTTAAGGAAAGTATAAGGATCCTCGTTTTTTTAATAAACCATCCTAATATTTCAATACTGACAACAAATTCAAGAATGTAATTGCATGCTGAAGGTTCAACTTCCATGACTCAAACCAAAGTGTGCATTCAGACTGGATCACACAGACAATTCGTCTCCTCATTTAGTCATAACAATTTCTTGTAAATTTATACACAAACACTACAATTGCTGAGTTGACCCAAGTAGAACATACTTGAATACCAGATAATTCTAAATTGAGACTCAGAACAAAGCTTATAATCCAATAGACTTTAAATTACCTGGAACTTAAAACTACTAAATAATTGTCAAAAATATTTAAGAATAAATGATGAAATAAAGTAGACCTAGTGATATTTATCAGCTCTGTAGCCCATGTTCTAATGTCTCTCCCTCAATCTTACTAATGGAAAACTTTTCCCATAGCCTCTTGCAAGTACTCAGTCTGACAGTAATAAATACTTTGGATTTTATTGGTGTCCTTGGTAAATTGCTCATTACTGTGGAATAATTTTAGGAAGCTATTCAAGGAACAGTAGCCTGGGATCAAGGACTGGAGCCATCGCCTCCTTATTCATCCCCACTATCAGAGCTTAAACTAATAAAAGGTATAAAATACAACTTTTCGTCTTAAAAATATAGAATTTGCTGTGACACATTACAAGGTCTGAAGCAAATAATTATTTCCTCAATGTCCATAGTATGATATTGATCCAATGTCATTCACCTAATTCGTTTAATTATATCATAGTTTAAGATGAGCATAATTAAACTGTTTTATAATTTATCTCATCAGCGTTTTCTGATCTGAAAAGTGCTTAACTCTAAAACTTGATTTTTTTCCCTGTGAATGTGCTTTCTCTCTCCTGCTTCATTGCCCGTGCTATCCAAGCTGTCTGTACTGCTCTTCAACTTCCCTTTTACTGGCTCCATGAATCTTTCTACGACACAGCAGGATTGTGAGGTGTCCTTTGCATGATAGGTAATATTTTTGCCTGCTTAAATTGCCCATTAGACTTTTTGCTTCTTGAGGACTGTGACTATGTCTCATCCCCTATTGTATTTATAGCCATTACTCAACTGCCTGGCCTATTATTGATGTTCAATAAATAATTGATGAATGAGTGAATAAAGGACTTTCACTGGAATCCTAAAGAAAGTGGATGATATGATCATGTTTCTGAAATTTTAATGCTTATTATCATTGGAACATGTAGAAATTTCCTTTTCTTCTCTTTCATTCTGTATTATAGTCATCAGAATTCTATTAACTAGAATTTCAGCATTTATTAAGAATGATGATATTATGAACACCTTGATGCTATCTGACTCATTATCTATTAAATTGCTTTCAGAGTGATTTTAACAGCACCTTCAATACGCTATATCTGAATTCTTTAAAAAGTGTTATTCACAATAGCATTAATCCAAATACCTGATTAACTATAATACTACAATTCCCTGTCATTAAAGATAACATAATTTATTATTCTTGTAATGATAGTAAATTTCTAGCTACTTAAATTTAACATTAAACTCTCTGGCTAATTAATATACAGTGGTAATTTCTTAACTGACAATATATTTTAATGCACTATAAACTTTTTTCAAAATGCAGATATTTTTCTTTTGGATATGTTTATGAATGGCTAATAATATTTAAAGAATCAGTACATAATAATCAACTCCACTCTACACTTTTTCTCAGGAATATATCATGTACATAATAGAACATAGAGTTTTCTGTGAAATATTTAATACTATAGAATCCTGAGATTGCATTTTAACAACAGCAAATACTTCCCTTTTGGGAGAGGGGATGTTCTAGTGATATAATGTGTAATAAGGCTTTGTGCTTCTAATCTTGGAGGCTTGTGGGTAATGAGGAGATAAAAACAAATAACTGGAAGCAGTTTGCTCAATGGTAAATGCAATAATGACCCCTGAGTGTTGGCTAGAATGGGGACAAGCCCTACTAGAGGATCTCCCGTGTTACTTACCATTCAGCCTTGGCCAGTGAATTAATAGGTGATCAGACACCAGCCGATGAAAAGAGCTGTTGATCAGTGCTTTGCTTTTTTCTTTCATTTCTCTTAGAAGCATTTGGTTCCTCTTTGTGAATTGTGAGCTGAAAGTAATCTGCAAAGTAAAATAATATAAACGCTTGAGTTGCCCTGCTGACATAGCACCGTCAACATGGGAGCAAAGGGTGTAAATGGGTGGCAAAGTGCTGCTCTAAAATGCAATGTCTAATTATAATTGATGTCTTAGCATCTGTGGGGCATGTTGCAGCACAACAGACAAAAGACGAAATTCCAGTGCTTTCAAGCTCTCCTGGGCCAGATGGCCTTTCTTGAGAGGGTCAGGAAAACGTTATGGCTCCAGGTGCCAGTAACACACCATTGTGCCATTAACAATAGTATGCACTTAACTTTACACTTAAGAGAATTTTAAAAATTTAGAAATTGAAGACTTGTAAAGGAGGACATCATTATTTTAATTAACACATTCACTCAAAAAGAGTTTTTAGGTCTGTGAAATTTCTTTTCTTTCTTTTTTTAGCCTCATTTTCTTTCGGCCCGCTATGGCTTATTACTCATAAGCCTTGAATTAATTATTTTGTTTTTATTAGCTATATCCATTTAATTTCATAATCCATATCATTGTTTATAACATGAATTTGTCCAGGTCAGCTACTCAGACAGGGCTGGTGGGGGGAATATATAATATAAACCATCTTTGGAGCTAGAAATTTTAGTCCTGTACATTGAATATACCAATGAAGTATCTGGATGGTGAAATTGGACCAAATTTTATTTGCAAGATGTTTGGTGAGGAGACTTTAATCTTAAACCCTATCTTTTGGTTCCTTTTATTGCTTTAAAACAATGCTAAAGTGAGGGCCAAGTAGTGTAACCTTTACAATATTGATTTGCTTCAAAAGAGCCAAAGCCAGTATAGAAGACGGTGCAGTGAGCTCTTAGCTGGAGGTTCTCCAAAGGCAAAGATAAACAAACAGAGCTTGCAAGAGCCACCAGAGCCCCTTCTAAAGAGCTTTAGGAATGCTTCCCAACTCCAAGGAAGAGAGCTATATAATATTCTATGATTGAACAGTGCAAACAGAAGATAAAAAGAGTGATGATTTGTTAACTCTGGGATACATTAAAATAAATAAGGTATCTAAAGAGGAATGATTACAACTGTTTACTGAATATTCTCTTTGTTATAGAAATTGTTATTCACATCATTATTTAAATGATCTACTTAAAGGAAAATATATAGTGTGTGGTCAATTCACCACATTAAAATGCAAAAGAGTTTTCAACATGGTGAATAATATGATATGATGTCCACTAAAAAACATTCATTTTTTTTACTTACATACCAATGATTATATAAATAAAATTTCCCATTGTGAGACTTAAGTTACATGTAATTTGTTTATAGCAATGTCTGTATCTGCTACATTGACTAGTATTATACTATTAGATCAAAGGATTATAAAAACTGTGAATGAGAACATGATGTACATTTGCTGTACTATCTCCATGCTGTTGTTTTCTGGTTTTCCTATTCATACAGCAGATTTGTTCTATCCACTTTTTAACAGTCACTAGGACAAAGTCCATGCTAAGTCCACTTGTGCTGGGAAACCGGGGTTCTTCTGTCCCATAATCACATACTTGATGATACTTAATAAGTCAAAATAAGCCCTACTTAAAGCCAATACATTTGCCATGCATATGACATAAAGAAGCCTTGTATTTTTATGTACTAAATCCTACTTTGAACCATATCAATGATTAGTGTGAAATGTGAACTGTCATTCTTTGTGGGATCTCTAGTTTCCATCATTCTCATGGTCACAGGCTTGCTCTTCATAACGTAATTCCAACTCACTATAGTTCAAATGAAAGAGACACAGCCTGTGTTCCAATTTTACTTTCATTTGTAAATATTGCCAAAACAGTAGGTCCAAAAAATAGGACCAAAATATTCATATTATAGTCTTATATGAAGTATAATCAGCACAATTTACTAATAATTTTATAAATTGTGAAATGAAAGTATATATGTATAACATATTGGTTATTAAAAGTGCTACATATTAAAATCAGAAAGTTTCACGGGACTGGCATAAGTTAGAAAATTAAAATTTCTCATCGTTTTTGTCTGTAGAGATAACTACTATTTAGCATCTGGGTTAGTTTGCTAGGGAGGCCGAAACCAAGTACCCAAACTGGATAGATTAAACAGAAATCTTTTGTCTCATATTTTAGAGGCTTGATGTCTGAGATCGGTGTGCTGGTGTAGTCCCCTCTGAGGGCTGTGGGGGAAGATGTCTTCCATGTCTCTCTCCTGGCTTCCAGGGGTTTGCTGGCCATCCTCTGCGTTCCTTGGCTTCCAGTGCATCATCCACTGCAACATCCTACCTGCTACTTTCATTGTCACAGGACATTCAACCTGTTTCTGTGTCTGTCCATAAATGTCTCCTTTTAATGAAAACCACCATCATATTATATTAAGTGTCCACACTACTCAACTATCATCTCGCCTTAACCACTTACATCTGCAATATTTTTTTCCAAATATGGTCAGATCCTGAGCTTCCAGGGGTTAAGACTTCAGCATATCAATATTGGATAGAGATACATTTCAACCCATAACACCATCTCATTGCATTTTGTATGCTCTGTGCTCATGTATTAATAATAATTATCCAAATTCACTAAGCCTAGACTCTGTGCCAGGGACTACGCTAACCAATTTAATAATTTATCTCATTTATGAGAAAAGATCAAGGAAACCATACTAAAACAACAATGCTACTAGTGAGAGAAACTTAGGCATAGAGAAAATAAGTAATGTTCTCAGTGTCACAGAGCCAAATTGAAGTCTAGGCTATTGTCTCTCTGGCTGTTTGTAGAGTATTCCTGTTGTTCATTCTGTTTTACAACTTTTAGTGTTATATAGGCCACTTGTGTAAACATTCCGAGCATCGTCTGCGATAGAAGACTACAGTGGGTTCACATTAAGAAATCACTCCAACCAGAGCTATCTGACAAAGCCACAAGAGAGGTGACACTTTTTAAAAAATGACCTGGAATTATATGCTTAGGTCTATTAGCTCTACAACTTATTAGTTTTGTCAGTTTGGATAAAAATAAATCCTTCAGTAACAATGCTATAATTGTTTCTCATTGATATACAATTAGAAATAAATATCTACTTTTTAATGTGAAAATTGAACACTCTAATAGAATTACTGTGCTCTATTTTGTCAGTTCTATACCCAGAATCACTGAATTGATTTCAAATGATAGAAATTCTTTAGAAGAATAAATATAATTAAGGAGTCTAAAATAATATTTAGTTGTTCTGTTATGGAACTGTATACAAAAGAATACTTAAGTAAGAACACAATAAATTATTAATTATTTTATTTAATCCTCACCAGATTGAGATTGGTATTGTTACTTATATTTTGTAAATGAGGAAAACTATATACAGAGAGTATAAACCCTTTGTTCTAAATCATACAAATATTTAGTGTCAGGTCTGGGACTTGAACCCACATCTACCTTCCATGAGAACTGGGGCTCTTGTTGTTAATCACTTTGCCAAATGTGGTTAATGAAAATGTTCTCCTGCCATTCAATCATCTGGATGCCAATGATCTGCCTTCTAATATGCAATAACCGCAATGCTCTATTCTCCTTCGTGAACAAAAAAATTAATCTGGAGAAGTATGCATATTGTTTAAGAGATTAGTAGTTCTCATTTTTCCAGTTCATCAATACTACAGGATTCAAACTTATTAAGCAGATAGAAATATAGTTGCATGCATTTATTCTCCATAGATAATTTAATATTATAATTGTTATAATTTAATACTTAAGAAAAGCATATTCAACCAGTATGTTACTTTAGAAATATAATAATCTTTATGGAAATTTCTATTTCTAAATGTAAACCCAAGGTGAGATGTGTAAATAATTAAGTAAAAGGTAGGAATACAAATGAAGTTTTGACTTAAGGCAGAGCTACAAATTTAACAGTGTAATAGTTCTAGAAAATGAAAAGGCCTCCAAACCCATAACAATTTTCCTCATTACCAGTTTTAGAATTTAAAGAAGGACATGTTCAAATGTATTTGTTGATAATTGATTTTTTGTTTCCTAACATTGAAGTATAACTCAGACGCATTGCCTTAATTATTTTCCTACACAAGAGGATTAACTTTTTGTTAAACATCTGTGGAGGGCACAAGCTCAAATGCTCAGACAGTGAGGATATAAATATTAAGGCAGACTACTTCCTTCTGTCATGTTTGAGAGAGATGTGTGCATAGAATATTTCCATAGCATAATAAAGACAAGAGGGTGAATGTGTTGATAAGACTGTAACTTACCTTAGCCTTGCTCGTTGGTGCCACGACCAGTTCTGACAGTGACTGCGGAAAACCGGTCAGTCCACAGCCTTGTATAAAGTAGGCAGACACTAGCCAGTTCCTGCTGTTGCTTTGTGTCTGACATTACAAAATAATCTTGAAAATCCTATTTTATATGAAATCTTCCAAGTTTTAAATGTTGGCTTAAAGCAGTTATGTGCCAAACACAATGAATCCACAGGCTAAATCTATTCTTCAGCTCACCAGCACACAACTTTGGAAACATTGGCTTTGGTTTCAAACAGTCATCAGCTGCCATTTGGAACAGAGAAGGCGATTTTAAAATGGTATCAATCAAGCCCTGGCTGGTGTAGCTCAGTGGATTGAGCATGGGCCTGTGAAGCAAAGGGTCGCTGGTTCAATTCCCAGTCAGGGCACATGCCTGGGTTGCAGGCCAGGTCCCCAGTGGGGGACACATGAGAGGCAACCACACAATGATGTTTCTCTCCCACTCTTTCTCCTTCCCTTCCCCTCTCTCTGAAAATAAATAAATAAAATAAAATAAATAAATAAAATGGTATCAATAAAAATCCTGGTTGTGATTCAGCTGCCAGCGAGCCATTAATTCATTTAACATTAGATGTTGGTCAAAGGGTTCAAAGTTGCAGCTGGGAGATGAATAGATTCTGGGGAGCTAAAGCACAGCATTTTGATTATAGTTAGTAACTACATTATATACTTTAAAGTCACTAAGAAACAAGAGCTCTTAAAGATTCTCACTACCAAAATAATTGTGGAATATAATGCAGGTGTTAGCTAATGTCATGGTGGTGATCACATCATAATACATAAATGTATTAAATCAACACATTGTATACTTTAAACTGACACAATATTATATTGTGTAATTATACCTTAATTAAACCTTAATTATACCTTAATTTCAAAAAAACTCAGATACAGTACTAGGACAGCCACATTCTCTTCATGTCTGTCTATTCTTCACAGAACAGCCACAGTTATCCGATCTAGGCAGTCGGGTCATGTCAATCTTCTGCCCCAAACTACTGTTTCCATTTACAGTAAAAGCCCAAACATTCTAAGTTCCCACATGACTTGTCCCCTTTACTTTCCAATCATGATCAGGCCTTCTATGGCTCTCCCCTCCCTTCCCATGCTTTTACCTCCAACCACTGCCTGGTCTGGAGGTTTGCCAGCTGCTCCAGAGAGGCTCTTCTTTGAGGGCATTTACTGTTTTCTCTACCCCGATCTCTCTTTCCATTATGTCTACATGGCCTGTTCTCTCACGTACCTTAAGTTTTCATCTAAAAGTCACTTTCTAAATAAGGCCTTTGCTAGGCCATCTAAAATTTCAACCCCCTATCCCTGGTGCCACACAGCATTCATACTTATTTTAGTTATTATCTCCCCCCGCCACAGTCTAACATGTATGCCTGCCCAATAGGTTGGTGGTGTTCATCCCCTCCTTGGCCTGCTTTTAAGCATTTAGTTATGATTTTGTAAGAATTTCACATTTTATTTAAATGCACTATTTCTTTTAGTATTATCTTTAATAAAACTTAGAATATAGCATTATGCTGTAAATTTGCAAAGAACATTTCAGGGGACAGTGTGGATCCACTCAATGCTTTCTAATGACTTATTTTATTAAAGTGGTAGAAATTAGTGAGCTAAGGATAATTAATAATTAAAAAATAGTATGTCTGTTTTAAATATCGAGTTACCAGCAAGTCTTAGTATTGATTAATATATGTGATAAGTTACTAAAGGGTTTAACTTAGTCAAAAGTCAGGCTAAATATTGAGGTTAGCTGTACAGGGAATATTTTAATATTGTAGACATAAATGTATTTCATGCAAATATGTTTAAATAACACTGAGCAGTCAATGTAATACTGGTATAAGTCAAATTACATCATTTCTCTCTACCAATCTTTAATGCCAATTTATATCACTTAGAATGAAACTGACAGTTGTTGCAATAGCTTGTGTAATCACCTTCTTCGAAGCTGTATTCAAATGTCGCCTTTCGATTTGCATTTCTGATGATGCCAATGAAAGTTGCAGTAACCTCCAGCCTTTGATTCCTCTCTTCTTTGATTTATTTGTTTTTATCTATCTATCTATCATCTATCTATCTATCTATCTATCTATCTATCTATCTATCTATCTATCTATCATCTATCTGTCTATGCCTTTTTCTTATTACAAGTCTAAGCTATACAAGGGCAGATATTTTCTTTTGAAATTTTTTAATTTCTCCCATCATATTTTATTCTCTGAGATGCCCAGCACAGAGTTTCTACACATTCTGTACTGGGAGAAGACAATGGCATTCTGGAGCTCCTGACCATGCAGGCAGTTTCCCAGAGAAGTAATACTTGGGAACTCAGAGAGTTATCTGTCCTGGGACTCTATCAAGTTCTGCAGCTCCCTCAAAACAACAACTGCAAATAGCCACAAAGGTTGACTCCAAGATTTCCTAAGCATCTAAGACCCCTCCGATGTCATAGCAGCCTAACAGAAAGAGCTTCCTAAATCTTTCACCGTTGACAAATACATGTTTCTGAATCACTAGGAAGAATTCTCAGTATAAACAAGGTGGTTGGCATTGACATAAGCATGAAATTCAGTCACAAATGATAATTTCTGAATTGTCTGGAAATTTTATGTGAAACGCTGCAACCAAAAATCATTCTCAAATTCAATTATGTATTACATCATTCCAAACAAGTTAGGTGGTGTTGTGGTTTCAAATGAATAAAATTTCCACGTGCTAAACATATTACAGTTTATTTTTATTTATGCTGCATATCTAGTGTGGGTCTGTAGGGGCAAAGAGCCTCTTGTCATTGCTGTCCCTGATTGTTGTGGAGTGAGAAGGCTCATTTCAACATATGCTTTTAAAACTAGGCATAGGGGAGGAAATGTGGCAAAACACAACTAATTTCAAAAGTTTCTGTGCACAAGCATAGCAGATAACCAACTTCAAAGGGGGTAAAGACATGCATGTCCTATGCTTTGATGGAAACAGGGCAAGAAGTGGAAGTACTGACCTATGTGAACATGTGTGAACAGCACTGACTATGCTAGAATATTTAAAATGTGACATGAGACTTGCTGTGGATCACTCCAATAAAAATGCTCATGAGCAATAAATGGATGGTTCAACTTTTGACAGCTCATTGTTAATGTCACTGATCAAAAGCCACAAGGAACACTTTGGTAGAAAATAATAATGATGAAGTATATTGAGCTTGCTGTAGCAAGGAGGAGCAGAGCACACCTCAGAGCAAACATGGAGTGTCACATGTAAGGAATGGGAGAGAGAAGGGGCTGGCAGGCTTCCAGCAGGATTTGTGCTTGTGCTGGAAGTTATCAGAGGTTTCTAAGGCTCTGGAGGCTTCAGGAAGTGGGAGGAATTCTGTGATGGGGTGTCTGAATCATTTTTATCTAGGCTGTGAGAGGACTAGAGCGGAGTAGACTTGTCACTGGCAGCAGAGGCGGTCCCCGCTGTTCGCAGCGAGGCTGGCAGGGCCTGAGCCACAGTTCAGCCCAGCTGGCAGAACGCAGCACCTCCATTCTGTAAGCATTAGTCACATGTGCTCAGGAGCATCCTGCCCTGGTTGCCAGCAGAGCCATTTCTGGTTTTCACAGATTTAGTAGTTTGTAATTTATTATTTTTAATAAAACTCAGTCATCATGACAGACCAAAAAAAAAGTTATTTTAACATGATGGTAATAGATGGCAGTAGGCAGATTTAGTCTTAGGTTAACATTAGTAATTAGTTCCTTGATATATACTTAGAATTCAATGAGCACTACAATTTAAAAAATCACATAGAGCAAAAATTGTTCTAAGTACAAGTTATTATTCATCTTCTGTGCCTGCTCTACAGATTCAGTGATTCAGTTATGCAATTTACGGACACATAAGCTAAAAAGTTAGCATGTCCAAGTATTTTGTATTTAGCAATTCCAAGTCACCTATGTAAAAATAATGCCCAAAACAAAAATCTTCACATCAGAAGTGTGTTCTTTTGAAACAGCAGTGTATAACATTTGTTTTTGAAATTTCCCTTAGGTGCAAGTGACATTACTATATTTCTAAACCCATTTGAGTAGCTTAAACATACATATCTACATTGACATGCACACTCAAAATGTCATTATGAAGAAGGATCAAACGGTATATAATATTTACAAAGAATTATGTTATAAAAGCAAGAAATATGCTGATTATAGAAATGTTTCTAAAATCTTTCATGAGCCAAGCATTTTAATTATAATATACTATATATAATTAATATGTCCAAATAAAATAAAAGATGCTTATATATTTTATCAAATAAAATAGGCTAAACTAAAATTTTTTTAAAATTATTTTAAATTGAAAATATGTTTGCCAATGACAACCCAAAGAGGTGGGAGAGTGCTGTAGTACATGAGAATATTGGTAGGCAGATATTTAAGGCAGGCTGTTGCCTTAAATATTTAATAAGCGGAGATTCCAGTTTCCATTTTAGCAGACTAAAACCCCAAAGGACAACACAATAAAAGAAGCCGATATTTGGGAGAAAGAAAGATGATACATGGAGCAGGTATTCAGTTGAAAGTAGATGTCAATAGTATTATAAATAGGACTTGTAGCAGCAGTGCGGCCTGCCGAAAAATCACCCCCAAAAAATATCAGGTCCCAATCCCAGGAACCTAGAAATGTTACATTATAAATTTACAAAAGTCTTTGCCAATGCAAGGAAGTTAAAGGACTTGAGATAGGCAGATCATCCTGGATTATAAGGCTAGACACTATATACACTTAGACATTCTTATGCAATCCTTATAAGAAGAAACTAGAGGGAGACTTTACACACACAAGGGAGACAAGATATGAAATGGAGAAATGAAGGGACTCAGTATGCTGGCCTTCAGGTTTGGAGAGATGTGACCATAAGACAAGGAATGCCAGCTGCTGCCAGAAACTGGAGGAGGCGAGAAGCAGACTCTCCCCTACAGTCTGCAGAGCGAAACCTGCTGCCACCTTGACATTCGCCCAATGGTATTGATTTCAGTCTCCTTGCCTCAGAGAGAATAAATTTCTGTTGTTTTTACGCCTTTATGATAATTTGTAACAGTAGCCATAGGAAACTAATATAAGAATCATACGTAAAATAGGTTATAACAGTACAGAGATTCTTGATTATTAAAATGGGTTATAACAATTTTGAGAAATCCAGCCCCAGTTGGTATGGCTCGGTGGACTGAGTGCCAGCCTGCAAACCAAAGGGTCATCAGCTTGAGTCCCAGTCAAGGCACATGCCTGGGTTGCGGGGCCAGTGAGACAATAATACAATTCGTAAAGCACATGCTAGAAAACAAAAGCAATTGCTAGAAAACAGTAGAAAATGGACATATCAAATAAGATGACAGAAGTAAAAACTAAAATTAGATACCAGATCAATATATACATATGAATATAATAAAGTCATATACAGGGTTATAAAATTAAATCCAACTATATAGGGCTGTAAAATTCAACTCTATATTGTTTACAAATAGACACATCTATAATTAAATGATTTAAAATACTTAAATGTAAAAGAATGAGAGATATATGGGGGAAATACAAATAAAAAGAAAGCAATGTTAATGTTAGAATATCAATTAAATTGAAACTTTAAAATAAATAGCAGTAAATATATAAAACAAAAGTTGCTAGAAATACAGGAAAGGCAGAAAAATGCATTTTTCTTCTTTGATAGTTCAAGGAGACATAAAAAGGGGGAATATAGAATCTATGTTAAGAAAATAGCAAAGACAGCAAAGACCTCTATAATATCCAAGAACAATAGAGTCAGGATAGATTACATCACCAGCGATTAAACAAAAACAATGGGAAAATGTACAAAGCTTTATGAAAATTGACTCAGAGTAGGTGAAATAAAGCAAAATATCATTGTGCCATATTTAGAAAAATAACTATGATAATACCAGCATATTGTAAAAATCGATGAAAAGTGGCCAAAGTTATACTCAGAGGAAGGTTTGTAGGCTTAAACATTTTTATCACTAAAAGGAAGGTGAACATAAATTTTTTAACTGAGAAGTTCTTAAAAGAAAACATAATATGCAAGTATGATGGTGGTCAAAAGTTACAAATAAAAGAATGTACAAATATGCAGTAATTGTGGGGTGGTCACTTACAGTTAAATTTGATGGATAAATATACTAACCCAACAAATGTGTCCCTGACCCCATTTGGACACTTAGGATATGTTAGTGTACAAGTGGTTTACAGTCCGGGGCCACTCACGTCTCAAGAACAGTTTTTCCCAATCGTATCCAAATTCTTCCAGAGAGTGTGAGGTGTAAGAAAATCTTCCCAACTACTGTAAGAAGCCAATAATCCTTCAGATGAAATGTAGACCAAAACAACAAAACCACAACAAAGATTTTTTAAAAGAAATCATTAATAGAGTTTAAAATATAGTTAAATATTGGTCTTTTGACAAAACTTGATTATTAAATCCTTCATGATTAATAAATTGTCAGGGAAAATTTAAAGTTCAACATTAGTCTTCTTGAATTTTAAAATAATAAAATATTTTATGTAAGTTCAAAATGGACTTTTTCCCCTTCTCACTTAAAAGTCTCAAGATCAAAATTTAAGTAAAATTTTCATTCAAAACCATTCTTCCCAATTCTTTTTATCTGTTGAGCTCCACATAGGTTCTTCCTCAAAGATTATGTTCTTTCTACAGCGCAGTCTGTGGGGCCTGTTTTGGTAACTGGTAAAGTTTCTTCAGAGTTTCCCAAATTGTTTCAGTTCGACATTAAGTCCAGAATGAGTCTAGTTGTATTTTTTAAATTACCACATTTAAGTATACGATTTAGTGCATTTTTCAAAAGTACACAGTCAGAGAGCCACTAGAGCAATGCTGATATGTGACATTTCCTTCACTCCAGAAGCCTCCCATGTAGCACTTTCCAGTGAACCTCTGAACCTTGACAACCATGAACTGCTTTCTGTGGTTACAGTTTTGACTTGGTAAATTTTGTATGAACGGAATGATGACAATGTAGGTAAACTTTGTGTCTGCCTCTTTCCCCTTTAAAAAAAATGCATCAACGTTGTTCCTTATTTTCAGCATACAGAGATCCAAACTACAAACAACCCAAAACTTCACCAACTGGACAATATACAAACAAATCATCCTACACTTACACAGTGGAATCACTCATATTTTTAAAAGACCAAAATATTAAGAGACACGATCGTTAGAGAACTAGCCACATAACCACCAAAGTTGCAGGGGGGAATTCATCCTGACCCTCTGCTCATTGTGCCAGGACCCAGTACTTAGTATTATTATAGTCTAAGACCGTTTTATTCATATGAGAGTGAAGAAATGGATACAGAAATGTATCTTTGATTTTAGCCAAAATCAGGAGTAGCAGGCCGTCTGGAACGCCAAGCAGTATGTGCCAGCTGTCTGGAATCTGTGATGGATTCATTAACATTCAATTAGGAAATGTCCCAACAAGAGCATAATTTTGTCTCAAAACATTTACCACATCAAGAAGTCAACCATTCTCCCTGGCTGGTGTGGCTCAGGAGGTTCAGTGCTGGCCTGCAAACCAAAGCATCCCTGGTGAGATTCCCAGTCAGGGCACATGCCTGGGTTGCGGGTCAGGTCCCCAGCAGGGGGTGTATGAGATGCAACCACACATTGATGTTCCTCTCTCTTTCTTTATCCTTCCCTTCCCTTCTCTCTAAAAATAAATAAAATCTTAAAGAAAATAAGGAACCAACAGTTCTAGGATATCTGCCTTGTCTGCCTTGTAAGAAAGGTCCCCATGTTTGTATCAGGTAGAGAATCATACTCAGCAGATTTCAAAATCAAAATTGGCCTTACTGAAACCCGTGCCACAGCAAAAAGAATCTGGGGACGGGGTGGGCTGAATTGAACCACACTTCGGTGATGTGCTCTTCAAAATATTTTTCCACTATTTTCATTTTCAAAAAATTTTTCAGTAATGATCCCTCTGGGTATTGTCAGTATCTGCATACCCACCAACTATAATTCTCTCACCTTAAAATACACTCTAATATTTTTGTAGAGTATTTTTCATTCTTGAGCTGTAGACAAGTCTCTATATCCCTCCACAGAATTCTCTACGGCCCGAAATGCAGAATGGAATTTGATTCAGTGTATTTAATCATGTCTACATAAGCCTAGCTCTAACAATTTAAAGCTGGAAATTCCCCTATGCTCCATAGAACAAGCAAACTTAGATCCTTGCATTTTAACTGCATAGAAGTTGTTCTGCACATAAATGCTTAAAAAGAGTGGAAATATCCATTTCCTTACAATCAAATCTTTGCTTCAGTCAAACATTCCAAGGAAATTCTGCACCTGTATTAGAAGCTAGCAATACCCTGCAAACCAACACTGCCTGAGCCTGCATAAATGTCCTCGGGATTGTGAGTGTTACCTTGGTCACCTAAAGGGCCAGCTTTGGAGAGGCCACTCATGAATTCTGATGTTTTTCTAAGTGAACACTCCCTTCATTTATGCCTACTCACTAAGGCCTCTGAAACACCATATTTGAAATGCTCTTTCAGCCCCCATAGAAGCCATTCATCCACCTTTCTTATTGTATTTACCCATTAACCTTTATGCAATGCCTTGACATTCCCGAGGAGCCCAACACCTCCCAGAAGGTTTAAGTACCTTTGTCTTCCTCCCTGCTTTTGTAAACAGCCACTTAGCAGTAGACAAAACCCCCATAAACAGAAGTCAACACCAAATTCAAAATACCACATAGCTCAAGGCTTAAAAGTTGTAGTCCATATGCTACTGGAAATCATAATAATTCTGTCTTTCCTTTAGCATGTTTGGTAGAAATATGTCTTTTTATTGGGATAGGGTTTTTAAAATCATAATTGGTCATATATCTGATTAGAACAGTATCCACTTGTTCAAAAGATAGTGCCTTGGATAGGAGGGAATCATAGACTCTCTTACTTGGAGGATACACTTAAGAATGTCTCAACAATGCAGAAATCTTCTCTAAAGCAACCCTTGACAGCCTTACAGACTTTGCATGAGCACGTTCAAAAATGTAGTCATCAGAAAACTCCACAGTAGCTAATGCGTTAAAAAAAACTCTAATCAGTCTTTATTTCTTATTAAAGAGTTGTGTAGATATTTGAGCAGAGAAATATAATGAAACTCAAACTACTTAGTATGCTGCTCAAACATTTTTTACAAACTGAATTCAAATCACTGGTCTACCTTCTTCACTGCTGATCCTTTAAATAAACCTAGCATATCTTCCCAAGCACATCGATGGTAAATATCTCCAGGGCAACTTCATTTCTTTCTCTCCTCCCTTGAATGTGAACAACATTTTATCCTCGGTGTACCTCAGTCTATATATTTGTAAACAACACAAAAAATGGCAATAAGGTGTATCTGATAATTACATGGTGAGAATTAGATGAGAATAAAGTGCCTAGGACAGTACCTAGAATAAGTAACCAGTTTATGCTAGGCATTCCCATTAGTGGTGTCATTATTATTTTTATTTTTTATTGATGTTTTGTTTCTCACTTTCTCTTATTCCCTAAATCTAATTCTAGCCCATTCCTTTGAATCTTGTTGGCTACACATTCCCTTTGACTGGAGTCATCTTTGACATTTTCCATCTTGATTTGATTTTTGGCATAGCCTAGACTGCCACTCTTGGTTTTCATCTTTTAGCTTCATATGTCAGAAAGCACCCGCGAACTGCACAGGCTGAATTGCCCTCACCCTGAGACAATCTGACTGTGAAAGTGAGAGGAGAAGAAAATTCTTAGGAGTCAAAGTTGTTTTTGGGCTTGAACTGCTACAGGTCCATAATGTACAGTCTGAGCTAAAATTTCTAATCATAGAATTTATTTTCACTTCTAAAGTTCCTATCAGCTTTGATCTTTAATATAGAGTACAAACTGCAGTTCAAGTCTTCCCCCTCCCATCTTCATGGGTTGTCACTATGATTCCTGCTTGGTAAGTTATGCAGAGTCCTTTGAGACTGAAAGTTTTCTTTGCTAAAATGACTCTTCAGGAAACAATGAAGACATACATTGTGAGGGCATTCTAGGAAACGTGCATCTTTAATGTCTAGCAACTGAATCAGTGCTTCCTTTTCTGCTACCTTGATGTCTATTCTGCAGGGGCTTCATGGGCCTCAGGGAGGTTAGAATCACCAGAAATTTTCCAACATCTTTTATCCCTTAGGGGTTAGCATTTAGCGATCCTCAAGTCTAATGATGTTTTCATGTCTTTTTTTTTCAAAATCAAGTAAGGGTAATTAAATATTCTGGACTTATATCTTTGTGCCTCTTTTGTTATTCAGGTATAGTGATGAATTTCTCTTTGCAAATGCTGCACATAGCCCTTTAAGAGGGCAGCTGAACAGAAAATTTTCTGTGCGACTCAGCAGTTTCTTTAGATCTCACCCTTTTACATTTTGTTAGATAACTTTCTAATACATTCGAAGATATTTACGTCTCCAGCTTTCCATTACTCTCGAGTTATCTTCCATGGTAGTTATTTTTATTTATCTTCCTTTGTAGCTATTTTTAATAAATATCAACACGACTTAGACCAGCTTTTCACAAGTAAACGTGTGAGTGGCCCACCCTTAGCATCTCGTCCTACCCCATTTCTCAAGTCAGTCCTGTATTAAAGGGTCACAGTAGGATATAACTTTCTTAAAAAATGTATCTTTAAATCCGAAGATATTGCTTCTCAAACCACGCATGTGAAAGGTCCTGATTTTCACAATCAATTTGTCATGGACTGATTCTTCTAACACCTACATACTAACAACACACAAAAACCTAAGAACTATATAATGAAACCTTAAAAGTTATATTCAAATAATATACCTAAATTGCTACCATTAAAATTACATTTTGATAAAGATAATACATTAAAACATACATTTTAAATGGGCACATACGCAATAAATATAGAAAAATGTTTATAATACTCACAACTATTTGCTCTTTTGCAATGCTAAATTTCAAAATGCCCTGAAGGAAATGAAATTATCCATAATAATGTTATATTGACTGAGCACTATGTATGTCAATAATTCAAGGTTGAAGTGATGAGCTTGTTTCTTATTTGCTAATATTTCTAATCTAGGTTGTATTGATGGCAATGTAAACACTTTCTATGTTTTATTTATCATTACATATAGAAGAAGCCAATCTAACAGGTATGCTGATGAGAAGGGGAAAAACCCTCCAAAGCAGTTTCAGCAAGCTCAGAATATTCTTTTTAAATTTACTCAGATAGAGCAAATAGTGTGATGATGCACTTTTACAATTTATCTTCAATTCTTCATCAATAGCTAGTCTCAACTATTTGTCTTATAAATATGGTTGTGTTAAATAACAATGATTTAAAAATGAGTTATGAGTTGCATACAATTTTATTTGTTTTTCTTCCTGATAAGAAATACTATTTGAAGTCATTTTTTGGCTAATTAACTTTCCTCCGTTTTCTAAAACTGTCGGGTTTCTTTTTGTTTGTGCCATGTAGCATAACTTAACCATTGGAGTGATATTACGTTACACTCAGAGATCCTGATCACATTTACTGCATGTGCTGTTCAGTGGCTTCAGTGACTGGGGGCCACTGAGAAGCCTACCAAAATTATGTTCTTCTTTTGCAAAATCAGGGCCCTAAATACATAGTTGGCAAGTAACATATACTTATAAAAGGCATTTGAAAATAGACTATGACTATTACATTATTTCATGCAAAATTAGCAAATTAATTTTGGCAATTATCAGAAAACAGAAAATAACAACAAAAATTGTGTCTTAGCCTAAATATGGCCATCAAAATGCTGATGATCTGAACACAGACTAGATGTTTCTAATCAAGTGGGATTAATTTAATGGGGGGAATTAATATTTGTATTCAACAATAACAATGTATCTAAAATACCAGATATAACATAACCTATTGTTTTAATGTAATTTCATTTCCCCCCCCATACATATTGGCATAAGCGTGTTGTCTATTACGGTCTAAATAGCAGAAGTACCAGCTTAACAATTTATATTTTAAAATAAATGCAATCTATCTTTATAGAGATCTAAGAAAACACAATTGGAGAATCACCTGGTAATACTGTAATAGTTTCATGTTAGAAAGATTTCAAACTGTACCATTAACTTCCTTTTTAAATCATTTATCAGCCCCTCTCTATTTACGTATTTCATCTGGTGCCTGGGAATGAACTTTAATTCTTACCATCTGTGCCTTGGCCAGGAATGTCCATATTCCTTTAATGCATAAACATATCCCGAATATTTCTCATTCTGTTAGTAAGAGCTGTGAAGCACAGAAAATGATGTTTCAAAGAGGAGCCAACCATGAGAGATCATTTATTGCTCCACCACTTTGAAAAATCTATGAAATTCCTTTATGGCTTCTTCATTATATTTTCAATGGAACAATTAGTTTGAGTGGCTACAAACACTGAATTTTCATGACCATATTAGCCTTTGAAGCCAAAATTATTGAATGTACTATTCTCTATGCAGAATACAGTGGGATGTGGTGAGTCTGTGATTAAAAAGCATAAGTTGCCTCCAACTGGAAAACTAGTTGAGAGTTAATTTCCTAATAGCCTATATGGTCACACTTTAAAACCCAGGCAGTTTGCATTATTCAGTAGTTTGTTCCAAGGATATATTTTACAAGTTTTGAGAGAAGTAACTCTGGCTTTTTTAATATTTATTAAAGCTCCTGCAACAAACAGTAACATCTCAAATACACAAGCAGTCCCCTGAAAACCTTGGGTGCAATTTCTAAAGGTAATAAGACATTCTCATGTCCCTTTGATGCAAGCACACCCTAGAATTATCTCAAAATTAATGATGGCATAACTCTATCACCAAGTAATTTCCCACGGCTTGACAGCATAAATGCATGATTAGATTATCTTTAAATAATATGACTTTACTTTTCCTACTGGACCTTAACTGTTCCATGTTTCTGCATTCTAGGAAATTCAGGTACTATGTGGAGTTTTCCATCTAGACCAGGGATCAGCAGACATTTTCTGTAAATGAAATTGTAGTAAATATTTTAGGTGTTAGGCCACACAGTTTCTGTGATGAGTAACTGTGCTCTCCCTTTGTAATGGGAAAGCCACAGTAGATAATGCTTAAACAAACGGGGGTGGCTGTCTCAATAAAACTTCGTTTACAAAAGAGGTGGCTGATAGGTGTTGGCCCACATGACCTAGTCTACCAAGGATTACTTAAAACAATAAAGACCTGTGCCTCCCATTTCCTCAAGCCTAAACTACTTTCCTGGTGAAAGGAGCAGTCATATCAAGAAATGAAAACATCATGTCCTTTGGAAATACATTCTGTATTCATTGTAGCAGTCCTGCTTGATTCAGTGAACTGTTGATGGTTAATCTTTGTATCAACTTGGCTAGGTTTCTCTGCCCAGACAGTTGGTTAACAGTGGTCAGGATGTTGCTATGAAAGTACCTGTGGTACGGGAGGAATATTTAAATCAGTATAGTTTGAGTAAGGCAGTTTATCATTCATAATGTAAACGGACTTCATTTAGTCTGTCATTTACTTAACAGTATGCTCAAAGATGATGAGTTGAGTGAAAATGTGGAAGTGATACTCATATGTATCTCTATATGGATGACATTTCATGTCAATGGAATAATTATTTTTCTGAAACAACCTTGCTCGTTTATCTGTGCATGTGTGGCAATGAGGTGACAGATGTCAACTGGTTGGCATCATTACAGCAGTAGTTTACAAAGAGTTTTTACATTGTTAACATTATATTCTCCAAATAGAATATCAACTAAATTAATTCCAACAAAGGTTTAATTTTTTTTATCCAATCCCTGTAATTGATTAGTAAGTCTTTTAAAGGTTCACTTTGGTAGACATGAGACATTGGAAATCATTGAGATGATTAATATAAACTCAGCCGGACAATTCAACACTCAAGACAAAACTCTTTTTGTATCGTAACACAAATAAAAATTTGGTTTAGTACATCATGTTGGTAAACACATCATTTACTGAATGAGGGAAGTATGCAGTATAAATATATTTGCAATTATTTATTATGTATATATAATAAAATTTGCATCTAAATAAGTTGCAACTTTAGGAGGTAAAATTGTTAAATTTTAAAAATATTTTATATAAACAGTATACCTGTTAATTTTATTTATGTTGAGATACAAATATACATTTTTGCATCTTAGAATGTTTTCTCTCTGCTGCCTATTATTAGTTAGACCTTGGAAATATATGCACCTTTATAAAATACTAAATTACCCTAGCTCTGCTACAATGGCACTACATTTGTTATGAGAACTCTAAATTTTAGATGCCTTTTAAAAATACTTGAAAATCTTTAATTAATATAAATAATTGAGCAAAAAAGCTTCAACAATTTTGTTAATTAAAATTGATATAAAAATGCTTCAAAGTAAATACAGATATTTATTACTACAAAATAATGACAGGATTAAAAAAATAAATTAAACAGTCAGAGTACAAATAGTATAACTTGGAAATTCTATCCTTGGGCTTTGTTTTCTCTCAAACTTAAAAGAAAATAATTTAAGTTATTTTTTTGAACCATTAATTTTTTAAGTGTACACTTTTGTGGCATTAAGTATATTAATACTGTTGAGTAACAGCATCACCATCCAAAGCCTGAACATTTTTCATATTCCAAAGCTGAAAATTAGTATATATCAAAAATGACTCCTGCACTGGCTGGCATGGCTCTGTGGATTGAGCACCAGCCTGCAGACCAAAAAGTTGAAAGTTTGATTCCCAGTCAGGGCACATGCCTGGCTTGTGGGCCAGGTCCCCAGTAGGGGGTGTGTGAGAGGTAACCGATTTTTGTTTCTCTCACACACAGATATTTCTTTCCCTTTCTCATCCCATCCTTTCCCCTCTATCTAAAAACATATACATATAGTAATTCCTCATTCCTTCTTTCTCACAGTCCCTGGTCACTACCATTCTATTTTTTGGCTGTATGAATTGGAAAATTCTAGATTCTTCAAAAACATGGAATCGTACAGTGTTTTCCCTTTTATAACTGGCTTATTTTACTTAGCATGTGTCTTCTAGGTTCATCCATGGTGTAGCATGTGTCAGAGTTATTTTCTTTTTTAAGGCTGAATAATATTCCACTGTATGCCACATTTTGTTTATTTATTTATCTGTTGATGTACACATGGGTGGCTTCCATCTAAGAATTTTCGCTCTTACATTTAGGCCTTGATCAAATTTTGAGTTCTTTTCTTTTTAATTAGGAGTGAGATAAGAATCCAATTTTTGTTTCTTTGTTTGTTTGTGGATATACACTTTTCCCAAAATCATTTTTTGAAAAGGCTGTCTTTTTCCCACTTAATATTCTTGGCAACTTTGTCAAAAATAACTTGATCATATATGTGGTGGTTTATTTCTGGTTTCTCTCCATTTCTTTAGTCTGTATCAGTGATTTTCTTTCCTTTTTAAAAATATTTTATTTATTTATTTTTTGTGAGGGGAAAGAAGGGAAAAAGAGGAAGAGAAATATAATGAGGAAGAGAAATATAATGTGCAAGAGAAATGGCAATCAGTTGCCTCTTTCATGCCCACAGCTGGGGACCTGGCCCACAACCCATGCATGTACCCTGACTGGGAATCAAACCAGCAACTTTTAGGTCTGCAGGCCAGCACTCAATCCATTGAGCCACATCAGCCAGGGCTATATGAGTGATTTTCAACCACTATGCCACAAGAGGCATACTGGTGTGCCACGAGAATTTTTCAAACATGCATTTCCTGAATATTAATGGGCACTGACCCTTTTTCCTTTAGATTGTCAAATTAAAAAAAAAAAAAAGACAACAGCAAACACAATAGCCCACCCAGTGTAAATGAATCAAAATTATATCTATTTTTTCCAGATTAGCAATATATATATATCGGTGCATTACAGAATTTGAGTAATTAGTTGATGTATGCCATGAGATGAAAAAGGCTGAACATCATTGATCTGTATGTCTGTCATTATGACAGTAACACATTGTTTTGATTACTGTAGTTTTGTAACAAGTTTTGACATCAGGAAGTGTAAGACTTCTAACTTGGTGACTTTTCAAGATTTTTTGGCTATCTGGTGGCCCTTGAGATTTCAAATTATTTTTAAATTGATTTTTTTGCTATTTTTACAAAAAAATAATAGCAAGAAAATCATTGGGCAGAGCTCCTATTTTTAATTGAATAATTATATTTCAATATTTTAATAAAATACATTGAAAAATCTATGATACCGAAGCATTTTAATTTGTTAAAATTTAAAGGAATTATAAATACAAATACCTTAACAGACATGATTTTTTTTTTTTGCAAACTATTTTCTTGTTTCATCCATTTTCTTTAGTCTTCTTTCTATACTGCAGTCACCAGAGCTCTTCCCTCTGGTCTAGCACAGGGTAGAAAGGAGGTTGGAGGGAGTGCAGTCCCTTTAAACGTTGATGTTACGAACAATGTTACTAACTGTGTTTTGTTTGGAATTCGAAAAAATTGAAGTAATATATTATGAAGTACAGAGGAAAGAAACACCTATCGCCCAAGGTCTGGGGAAAGTTTTCATCCAATATTTTTTATCTAAATAATTTTATATGTGTATATATATTAATTATTATTTTTCAGTGTATTATAATGCATCCATTATTAGATAATACAAACATTAGCTCCAATCTTAGGGTAAATGTGAGATTCCAGAGGGACCTGCCAGAGTTTCCGTGTTCAGAGTGTCACTGCACTTCTGCTTCTTGTTCATGTTCTTCATATCCTGTTCCCAGCAGAGCAGCCCGATGATGCTTTAATACAGTAAGGGGCAGAGTGTAGCCTGAGAAATGAGATCAACTCCATATGAAACCAGATATTTTCATGGTCCCATACATCAGTCTTGCTTTGCTACTTAGTGATCTTTCAGGTACTTAGGAACATGATAGGATCACCATTTCTGAGAGATGAATAATTGTGTTCAGACATAACTGACTATAGACAGAAGGTTGTGTGTATTCTCTGGAGTCAAAAATCTAGGTGCTATATAAAAACATGGATTCATAAAGGAATGCTGAGAGTAATAACAAAGACAGTAAACTGCATCAACAAAGTATCAATGAGTCAGGAATTTGAAAATGTTTAGCAGATTGTCAGTAGTATTAGGAAATCTGTAGTTTTATTATGTTCCAGTGATATTAAATTAACTATAAATCATTACTGAAAATTACTAATGGCAATAAATATATTTGCATTTTATCCTTTTATCTGTCTCATTTTTATTCTCTCATTGAAATGTATTTATTCATAAGTTCACACATAGTATAAATGTTTATTAAGGTGAAGTGAAAGCTTCCTTGATTAGCTCTGGTATGGCTCACTTGGTTGGAGTGTCATCACATAATCCAAAAGGAGGCAGGTTCGATTCTCTGTTGGGGCACAAGCCTAGATTGTCGACTCAGTCCCCAGTTGGGGCATATGGAAGAGGCAATCCATCAGAGAAAACCATGTATTTCTCTTTCATAGCCATATTTCTCTCTCCCTCTCTCTCCCCCTTTCATCCTCTTTCTCTAGAATCAATAACAAGTATGACTTCAGGTGGGGATATATCAAAATCCCTTGATTACCCAACTTAATATTTTTAAAAGAGGAGTCTTTTTATGTTAAACTACTATTTTACTCCCTGTATTCTTACTATCTAGGTCCCTTATCTGACTTAATATAAATCAAGTTACTATTGCTTTACTGAATTAGATCAGATAGGCTGAGTCACACTGCACTATAGAAGCAATTTCTATCTTGTAACAATGGGTGGGTTGTATTATCCTTTATTTTCTCTTTACTATTGATATGGTAATTGGATTTTGATTCTACAAATTTACTAGCAGCCAATTTTTATTTTTGTGATCAAAAAGGCAACAAAAAATGTACCTATCTAACTATATGACTGTACTCTAGGAAAAGTATAATTCTACAGCTTTTCTGAATTATAAACTTATATGGAAAATATAAATTATTATTACTCTACCCTTTCTGAATTGAACAAAAAGCAAAACAGATGCCTCCTTTCCTCCTTTTCCTTGTTTTCATTTCTGGTGGTGTGTATAATCTGGGAATTTGGCAAAGCTTCTACAGAGTTCTCTTACCTCCAACTCCAACTACATTTCCTTTTGAGGAAATACTCCACAAAATTCTCTAAGAAGAGAAAATAAAATTCTCTTTCCTCCCCCTAATAAATAGTAGAAGTAAAAGAGAAAAAGAATGAAGTCATCTGAGAGTTCAAGATTGCAATTTAAAAGAAGCATTTTGAAGTGTTTCTTCTAAAAAGTACAATTACATTTGATAATTACCTTTCTATTTGGTCAATAATAACAATTTAAGGATGCAAAAAAATAAAACTCAAATACTAGAAAGTAAAGAAAACTACTAGATTATATCAACTGCTAATAACTTTTTCTCATTCTTTTTAAAAAAGAAACATTATTTATCATTTTTATATAAACCATGATAACCTAAAATGGCTAGGAAAAAATCCTGTTGTAAAGGAATGGAGAACTTGCCTGAATTCCATTTTTAGTTTTATTACTTTCAAACTCATGTGTTAGACCAGCCTGTGGGATAGTGGAAATCACCAAATAGAGACAGAAGAGAACTTCATTATCTGAAATGGGTTAAAAGCTTAACAGATCAGTTGTATGATTTGGGCCCATGTTTTAAAGTCTCTAGACATTTATTTGAGTGAGTACAACTGTATTTATTCATAGAACATTTTCTCTGAGTCAGGCACTGTGGTAAGCATTTTATATATTTTTTCTCAAATAAATCGCATGACAAGTTCGCAAGTTAAGCATAACTATTAATATCTTGATTTTATAGATAAATTAAGATTATTTTAGAGAAATCATACTAATTTGCTCAAGATGAAATAATTTCAAATCTTGGCTCTGCTACTAGCATGTTAGTAGAGATAGTACCAAAGCTCACATGCTTAGCAATTATGTTACATTGCATCAATTTATTAAAAGTGATCTGTTTATAAATAAAAGTTCCCTTGGATTACTCAATAAACTCTAACAATTACTATTCATTATTCCATAAAGAATTACAAGAATCCAAGTTTGGGCAGATAAAGTTCTCTAATTTTATTTTTCCCCGCAGTGTGCTTTCTCCCAGCAATTCTCTAATGTAATGTTTTAACGACTGATTATAACTGTGAGAATATTTTACAGCGTGCAGGAAAGTTTCATTATCCTCTATCACAGAAATCAGAAAGTTTACTAAATTGAGGTTGATCTTAGAGTCAGTTTTAGACTAATCAGCCTATTTTCACTTTGGAGACTTTAAAGAGAGGAAACAACAAATTATATTTCAGGTTATTTGATGACAAATAGGAGTGAACAGGATGCGTTGTGACCTTGTTACATGAAATATTAGAGATCACTTAAGAAAGAGTGTAAAGCACATACGGCAGAAAGCTGGCTTTCAGGTTTACTAAATGCACAAGCTAGGTAGTTTCCTATGGTTAAAATTTCAAACTCTGATTAAAAAGATTTGATTAACAGTATTCTTAGAGTCGACACACTCGCCTTTGCACTCCTCTCCTCCCCCCTCACACTTCCCCCTCTCCTTCCCTGCCCCTCTCCTCCCTTTCTGTCTAAGTCGACCAAGTACATATGTTTACTTTCCATCCAAGTAACTTAACGAAGTATTCAATGTTAGTTCCTTTCATTTTACATCAGTTAATCTCAAAAGAAAACCATGCACAGAATATATTTTACTACGTATGCAATATTTTTATTTAAAAAAATATCACCACAAATATATCATTTTTCAGTTGAAACTCATCTTTGCAAAGTTAGGTTTTAAAATTTTCTTGCCAATGTTATCTTATTTATTCATGTGATTATAACTTTATTAATACAATCATTCATGATCCAGGCATTGGAATGGTTACAAAGAACAAGACAAATCTCTACACTTAGAGGATCGGTCTATCTAATAGGAAGGCTAGCAGGCAAATGGACAATTGTAATACTGGTAAAGAAGCTAGCCCATTTCTGTGGAAAGAAAAGAGAAACTAACTCTATAGGAAAAAAAATTATATAGCCGATTATTTAGGGTTTAGTCTTCCAACATTGTTTGTTAGATTAATTTATTTTATAGTTCTCAATCATATACCTTTTCTGACATAATCAGCCTTCAGATAGCTGCCTATAAGAATTGTTATTTCAGTAGTAACAAAATCATTCTGGATTCAATCTTGAAAAACATTTTTAAAAAAATCTTTGTGGGACGTGAACTAATGGTACATGCATAATAATAGCTTATTTACCAAATCCCGTTTAAAAAGTCAAAAAGCAGGAAGTGTTATAACAATGAAAAATTTCTATTTTACTTATGCAGTGCTCAGAAACACTCTGCGGGATGTCCTTGTTCACATCCACATGATAAATACACTGAAGAGAGAAAGTGGATACCATATGTGTGTTTATCTAGGAAATCACAAACCAGCAAAGGCAAATGAACAAAGAGATAAATAGTGTCATGGTGAGTACAGAGCTTGATGTCGATGTGGTTTCTTCAACAGAATGCCACCTTTTATTTTATTGCAAACATTTCTATAAAAATATAGTAAAAAACATAATTCAAGAGTGTTTCCTTTTTGTAGCTGCAAAATTCAACACTGTAAATCCTGTCAGGCATCTGTTTATTCCTCCATTCCTAGGTATCATTAAAGAGACATAAGATGAATTTAAATCTTAGATATTGAAAGAAAACCTACAAATCTACATAAAGTTTACAAACTTACATTTTCTTAAACATATTTAATTCTTCCTCACCCATTAGTTGGTAGTTCTACAATGCGATACAAAATTATATTGTTTCTTTCTTAAAAATATTTCTCTTTGTATGGGAAAAGATAGTGTCCATGTTACTAATTTTTAATTTATGTTTAGACCTAGAAACATCTTTTAACAACATAAATGAATGGAAGAATATGATTTATGCTATAATCAGCTTTTTATTCAATTGTTCAAAAATATTTATAATTTTAAGTTACATTTAACTTTCACCAGCTCTAATAATGTTACCAGATATAGCTGTAATTTATATAATTTTTATAGATATAGAACACTGATGTTTTTAAAGGTTGACAGCTATTAAATCAAACTTTAAAGCAATGATGGAAGTCATGAACCTTTGTCCTACAGACCTAATTTTAATTAATCAGATCACCTTTCACCTTGACAAATAAAAAGGGCTTTCAGAGTAAAGACCCAGACTTTATAGTTTTACGGAGTGGTTATGAGCATGATTTTGATCTGGTGACATTTACATGGGCCAGGTTACAAGATAAAGTCTATCTTTCCAAGACTGGCCGAAGTTAATTTATGAAATTGGAAAGATGATTAATAATGCTGTGACAGGAAACAAGAAAGAGAGAAAAATGTCTTCTGGAACTCCCTTTTCCTGTTCTCCAAGAGAGGGTCAAAGGTGTGAAGTGCCCAGGTGCAGGCCTGCACAAAGCAGTACACACTTTTATGTTCCTCGCACCATCTGTTCCCTTTTCTGAAGTTAACTGCTCAGGTTGGGGAAGGATGTATCCAAAGACAGTGAGACAGACAACAGTCTGCTGAATTTGTCTGTACCCACTGTGGAAGGGTTTGATAATCTTTTAAATTGTTTTATTTTTAAAGCGCAAAAACACAGTAAAGTGGAAGTACAGTAATAATAAAATGCATTAGTGCATCTTGTCCTGGAAAACTAAATATCAAGAGATTTTTAGGGCAGTGAAACTACTCCGTGATATTATAATGATGGATACATGTCATCATACATTTGTCTAGACCCAAATAATATACAATTCTGAGTGAGCTCCAATATAAGTTATAAACTTTGGGCGATAATGCTGTGTTAACACAAGTTCACCACTTACAACAAAGCACCTCTCTAGCATGGCCCATTGGCAATGGGGAAAGCTATGTGTGTGTGAGAACAGGGAATGTACAGGAAATGTCTATATCTTCTACTCAGTTTTGCTGTGAACCTAAAACTTCACTGGAAAATAAAGCTTACTAAAATATGAAGAGAAACTCTATAAAAATAAATCTTTAAAACAGTAGCCTATACTACTTAATGAACTTAATGCCATTCATTTCAAAATATCAGTTTACTCCAAGAATTGAATAAAGTGATGTGTTTTTAAAGGGGGTAGGTTTGAGGGTGCAAGGTGGGGAAGGCGGGACATGGTGGGGTGAAAATGGAGACAGTTATACTCGAACAATAAAAAAATGAATAAAGTAAAACAAGACAAAGGAAAGAAGTAACAGCAAAGTAAATACTAAATATAGCTGTTTGAGTAAAATTAACAAATGTATAACTGTATCAATAAAAATAGGCCATTTCTCTCAACATATAATCCACATCAGAATGAAACTACTTCAATTTTGACCTGAATCTATAATTTATAAATAAAAATATTTGTAACACATTGTAGGCGGGCAACTACATAGATTACAAAGTCCTTGAAAGATTTGTAATATTTATCCTATATATAAAAAACAAATTAAACAATAAAATCCTCAACAAATCACAATGACAAATTTTTTGTGTGTGTTATTTCAGCACTAGTGTTGTTAAAGTATTTGAACAAGGAAGCTGTTAGATTGCGGTGGCTTTAATGCCTTGGTCACTGATGTAAGCAAACGAAAACCCAAGCCTGAGTCAATGAGGTCAAATCTGAGGTAATTAAATTAAAGGACGACCAGTCACAAAGAGCCACCCAGGCTATCCGAAGGAAGGCAACTGCTTAATCTATAGCCAATCAAATAATGCACTTTCCTTTTGTATGTTCTCCATACAAATCTCTCCCCTAGCTCCTGTCACTGGAGTACTCCCAAAAGACCATTCATTGACACAATCAAATTAGAACCAAATTGACGTATGTGCAAATAACATTTAAAAAAGTAACGTGACTCATTTTACCTTGTAACAGTTCATATACCACTCACTCTCAATTAAAGGAGGTGCATATGTTTTCATAAAACTGTGGTAAGAGCTTCAAATTCATCCTGGTGTTTGGTAGGAGATGACGTTTACATGGCATTTATTTATTCTAAATCATTTTAAGAAAATGTTCAAAAAAGGTAATCTTGTTTAAATATATTTTAGTAACTATAAATATATCTCATTCTCATTTAGTAGATTAGAAATGCCAAACATGCGAGTTGAGAGGGGCCATCATAGCTTCAACTTGCTTTACACGTGACAGTATCTTTCCTGCAACTACACGAACCCAGAGTTATCTGGAATTGAGTATGTTGTAGAGTCTAAGTGTTTCCATTAAAACCGTCTTGATCAAGATTGGAACTACTAAGAAAATTCTCAAATAGAAGGGCATACATTCCCTAATACAGTTCCCTACCAAATTGCCCCAAATCTTTACTGTTTCTGTGAACCTATCCTTCACTTGAGTGCTCTGCAACTCAGCTGTCTCCGGAGGCCAATAATTCTTCTGCAGACCTGCTAGCAAGACTTTTTCCCATAGCTCCCACACCATTACACTCACCAGAAGATGTAAAAGTCACCCCTTTATTCTTTCTTGCTACAACATCCAGTGAGATGGTATGGCCTCTGTTTCATTCTCTGGAATATTAGTCTTTTATTGTAGTGATCTCAGTGTTCTTCACCATGGTATGATACTTAAATGTTCGCATAGCAGCTTGCTTTCCTGTTCATGACAATCACTAGATCCCTTTATTTTTCTGTCTCTAAGACATTTGTTGATTATAACCACCTTCTATAATCTGCTTCTTGTCTATGCTCTGAGATTGAATCATTAGTTGCTCCAAGTTTATCTGGGTTATCTGATGTTTTAGTATATTCTCAAGTATTTTGATATTTTTATTCATTCACAACTTAGCTCTAGTTGTTATATCAAAATAACCATGTATTGGATATGTTAAATTATAGAAATTTATTTCTTACAGTTCTGGAGACTGAGGAGTCCAAGGCTAAGGTGCTGACTAATTGATTCCTGGTGAGAACTCTTTTCCTGGCTTGCAGATGGTTATCATCTTGATGTATCTTCAAGAGAAGTGAGAAAGCTCTCTGAATACTATACAAAGGACACTGATCTTATGATGAGGACCCCACTCTCATCACTGTATCTAATTCTAATTTTTTCTCCAAAGATCCAACTCTAAATACTATCACATTGGAGATTAGGGCTTCAATTTACAAAATTTGGAGGGGACTCAAACATTGAGTCCATAATAATTCATTAATGCAGAACTCCATAATTTTAATTTTAAAAAGGCAATATGCCACCTCATATCCAACAACTTCTAGCCTTGAACTACACTTTCCAGAATCATGAACTTGCTTATATGCTGGAGTCCAGCTCCTGTAGGTCCAGGGAATCCCTATGGAAGGAACAGCGTCGGCGAGGAATGACAGGAGACTTGGTGCTCTTAAGCTCACCAGCCGGGCATCTCTGTTTTGCTGGGGTGAGTACTGTACTTTATACTCTGGGGTAAGCATATGCGGCAATGTGGAAGCAAAAAAAATTGTTTTCCATAGTATATTTACCTTTTCATTGTTCTGTAGAAAGTATTATATAACATTTGGATATAATTAGCAACATGCGTTATATAAAATACAATTGAGCAGTTAGATACTTTGCAGTTTGCAAGCCTTATCTATATGGATATCATCTCTCTACCTGAGCCTCTTCCTTCTACTTATTTGACACCTTATTTTTTCAAGCTTAGGTGTAAATTTTATGGTTAACGTGTGAAGTGATGAGTTGGCTAGCATATGGGTACATATGAGTCTGGGCATCTTACCAAGTGACTGAGAATACAGGGTCTGTGGTCATAGTGATTAATATCTGTCTCTCACTTCTAAATCTGCTTTGCTAGCTCTGAAGGGCCCAAGAATTGAGATCCTGTTTGCTATAAAGGAACCATCTTCTCCATTCCTTTCTTTTTTCCAGAAATGGGATCTAACCCCAATGTGCCGAGGCTCTAAGTAGTTGCCTGAACAATCTATCCTTTTGAACCTGTGCATAAAAACACTAAGGAGGCCCGGTCCTCTTAAGCTTTCCTGGAAATGACAGTCCTAACCAATTTTTCTAATATCCATTTACACTGACCATCCTGTGTCCATATACACAAGCTCTAGTATAGGGCAGTGGGGGATCAGTTGGTTGTGGTGTAGGGGCTCTTGTGGTCCAAGGAAACCTATATAAAACCGAATATTTAGCTCTCTTCTTTCTCCTGCCCTTTCTAGGGGATTTTGGCCTGACTAATCTATTCAGGGAAGTTCTAGTCAGGACTGGCCATTTGGTGAGCATAATTGTATTATCATGAAATAACTCCTATTCTAGGAAAACTCCTAATTAAGTCTGGGGTACAAGGGGGATTTGGAGTGGTTATGTAGTCATCACTTACATTGTCCCTTATACCTCTCAAGAAATGCTCATTCCCACCATCTGTTCCAGTGTGTATAGCAATAAAAATGACCCCAAGCACAGGCAAGCAAAAGAGAAACAACACAAGGAGATTCGGGAGCTTTTCCCTGCCGAGTCTGCTGTGTGGACGTGCGGCTCCCTCTGCGAATGCGTCATACAGCAGGGACGGGTTGGCTTCTGACACTTACAGTTTCACCAGGCCAAACTGTCTGTTTGTTGGTTGTGTCCTTCACAATTCTGCATCATTTCCCCTGTACACACTGTTCTTCCTTGCTTATTCTTCACATGGATAACAGCTTCTCTGCTTTAAAACTCAGACCCCTTCTAGAAAAGCTTTTGTTGTTGTTTATTAAATCCTACCTTCCAGACAAGGTAAGGTAAACTTGTTAAGATCTGTTCCATAACAATGTTTGTAACTACAGTTTCCAGCCCATAATCTCAGTTGGTGTTTAAACCCTGTGCCAGCAAATCCTCGAGGTAATTTTTGTTACTGCCAATGTGTAGAGTAAGAAACTAAGAAGAAAATAAAAGGTAAATAAAATGACAAACCAGATAATGTTGATTAGCTACTATCAACAAATGCCCAGTTCATCCTTCCCTATGTTAGGGAATAAATCATATTTATTCTACATCAGTTATGATATCCTATCTCCACTTGCCAGTAATTTACTTAAGATTAAACATATGACCCACTTCTGGCATCTGAATTTTAAAGGGGAGCAGGTTGGGGAGCTTCCAGAAATGTTTTCCTCTGTGCACAAAACATGTACACAAAGATAAATAGTTCTTGCCCCATTCCTATTCAGGTCATTGAAATGAAGAAATGATGCTCAGAGGCTACTGCAGCCTTCTTATAACCAAAGAGAGAAATAATTTGTTCAACTGCTTTATCAGCTCTGGAATTTCCCATGGGTGCATTACTTGTTTATGGAAAGATAAGTGTCTATGATTTAACCTACTTTAGGTAAGATATCTGTTTCTTGCAACTAAATGGATTCTAAGTGACTAAGAAGGCTTACAACCATGAGTAATAGATCTTCATCTATTAGAAAACACAGTTGGGCAGAGACATTCCCTAATGTTAGGTACTCTCTTACCTGCCTTTCAGAAGCAACATATTGGAACTGGAGGCCTTAGGTACAGATTTTCCAGGACATTGCCCATTTTAATTTGGCTATACAGAGGCCTTGGTCTTTTTCCATAGCTAACACTATCTATCATTGTAACCTTTTATTGTCCACCAAGGAATTTTCTTCCCTCTGCTTTCCTACATCAGTGGACTATAAAACAGTATTTAAACCACTGTATTAAGACCTATAGTATTTTAAAAGCTTACTATTTTTCTTTAGAATGGATCAATTATTCCCTTTGAAGGAACTCTTTCTACTGGGCATCAGGCATTAATAAAAACTATCTCTTTATTTCCCCTTCACTCACATCTCGATGCTCTCATCTCCATAACAAATTCCCTAGCTAAAGAACTTAGTCCCACCCTGGCTGGTGTGGCTCAGTGGATTGACCACTGGTCTGTGAACCAAAGGATTGCTGGTTTGATTCCCATTTAGGGCACATGCCTGGGTTGCAGGCCAGGTCCCTAGTATGGGGTGTGTGAGAGGCAACCATACATTGATGTTTCATTCCATTTCTCCCTCCTTTCCCCTTTCTTTAAAAATAAAAAATAAAATCTTAAAAAAAAAACAATTCAGTTCCTTGCTAAAGGAACAGCTCACTCATAAGACATAGGAAACACCTCCATCACCTGACACAGAGTGCTTGAAAATGAACGCACTGGTAGGTAAATGTGTAAATTTATTATAAATATGATATTTCTAGCTTCCATAGAATGACTATTATGAACTAATAGACCCAGAAATTGCATGGAGTAATTGATATTTGAATTTATATTTAATTTCTAGTGGAAAATGTGGCTCAGTTGAGACTCTCAGGAGTTAATCAATGAGACCTTAAAATCCCTGAGCCTTAATTACTCCATTCATAACACTGAAATAAAAACAACTACTTTAACATGATGCTATGAAAATTAGAAGTACACTCACTACCTTCAAAGAAGCAGAAAGTCTTACTTCTAAACAGCACACAATGTCTAACCTAAAAAGATACAGGTAAAATCAAGAAATATAATTCAGATGTGGAAAACAGGGGTAGATAGAATAGCCAATTCATTACTGGAAAACCTCAAACTGAGGAAAAAGGAAAATCAACTACATTTCATCAGATCAAGATTCATCACAGAGAGACCTCATTTCTAAATTACTAATTACATTATGTATTAGATAATTCAACAAATGTTAATTTACTCTATAACCTTCACATGCTGCAAATAAGACTGTTTCTTTCTCATTATGCCAAATTCCTTTCCACACCCTGGATAGTAAGGATGATTTACAAATCGATTAAATCAGTAAATGCATCTTTTTAATACAAACATTTTATCTTTCAAAGTTAATGTTGTATTTAGCCCTGGCTGGTGTGGCTCAGTGGATTGAGCACCAGCCTGAGAACCAAAGAGCTGCTGGTTTGATTCCCAGTCAGGGCAATGCCTGGAGTGGGGGCCAGGTCCCCAGTTGGGGGCGTGTGAGAGGCAAATACACACTGATGTTTCTCTCCCTCTATTTCTCCCTCCCTTCCCCTCTCTAAAAATAAATAAATAAAATCTTTAAAAAGAAAGTTATCATTGCATTTAAAGTTAATTTGCCTCATTATAGCTATAAGATAACCATGTGTTTTCAGTAGTTAAGTTGCTATAGGAAGATATCTTTGCAAATTTGTGTTATTGATGTATTTAAGTTATAAAATCTTGGAAAATGACATAAGTCATATGTACCTTTTAGATTAAAAATATTATCAGATATAGCAGAATTTTGGTTAAAATCTATGCCATTTGAGACAATTTGTGGTGTTCTAATATAATTTCAGATCACTAGATAACAGTCTCATCTATCAGATATAAATTAATCCTTTAGAGTGTCTATGACATACAATAAGCCAAACACCAGCAAAGGGGAGAATGAGAATATGATTTTTAAATTTCACACATTCTATATTCTAAATAAAGTTAATTATTATAGATCATTTCACTCATATGTGGAAGCTAATGAACAAACTGAACTAACAAGAAAAAATAGAGACAGACTGATAGATATCTGTGGAAAGGCTGACAGATCTGGTAGGTGAGGTGGGGTTAGGGGTGGAGGAATTGAGCAAAAGGGAGAAAGGACTCATGGACACAGACAACAGTGTGCTGATTGTGGGGGGAGAGGGTATAAAGGGGATAAGTGCTATGAAAAAATACAATCAAAATAAATGTTAAAAATAATATTTGATTTTTTACCACTTTGCATTTGTAGAAGAAAGGAAGGAAAGGGAAAGGAAAAGCTGTGTCTTCACAGACACAGAATATGTGTTTAAATAATATATCAAGAATCTCCTTTTGGTTGAAATCTGATTATTTCTGCTTTAAAAGATAGAAGTAATTAGTCACTGGGTGTTGAGAACAACATATACCTAACCAGAGAGTGGGTGACTAAAAGGTTTTTATAGTTCCAGAGATAAATATTAACAATAGAAGGCAATATACGATATCTTACCTTTAAAATATAAAATATATTTAGCAGTGAATGCTGTTATATACTGAAATCGCAAAAGTCAACCTCTTGAGATCACATTTTCTATTTTGAAAACACACTTCTTGACTATTATTACAGATGACTTTTTATATTTTTAGATATTGTTTCATTACAATATAAAAATATAGCTAGAAAATTACAACTGCTTTCATAACTCTTTTTATGTCTTGCTAATACTTAATGACTAACCTCAGAGAATTTCAAAGAAAGAATATATTTGTTAATTATTTTTATTTAGGCAAAAGATTTGCAAGATTATCAGAGCAATTGGACACAGCTTACAGAAAACATTATTTCAAAATAATTTAAAAGATGTAATCAAAGTATGTGTTAATATTTATTTCCTCCTTCTACTATAAATGACATAATTAATGTACTTACATATTAATTATCAAAATGCATTTATCATAATGAGAAGTATGCATTTAATACAAACTTTGAATTTAAAAATATGAAAGAAATTATGCTTTACTACTATTTATTATCCAGACTGGCCCTGGCTCCTTCTCTAAGGGGCATCTATCAGAAGGCCATTAGTATGTTCAGAATAGGACATGTTCCTAAGGACCAGGGAGGTTCCATGAGGCTGTAGGTGAACACGACACTCTCAGAAGTTTCTTTCAATGTATCTTCACAAAGTACAGTGTACATATGCCAGGTTAACATGATTTATGGGTTATAATAGCTACTTTAAGCACACTAAATCTCAAAAATGGATGATGACCTTAAAATATTCCTGTAAGGAAAGAGCTTATTAAAAATAGCACTAATGATTTGAACACAAACAATGAGAAAAAGAGCAGATATGGCATTTAACATATCCTAGTTACAGCTCTTCATCTGCTATGCATGAAACAAAACAATGATGATTATAATCATATCTGATAAGATGTTAGGAATAGAAGGGAAAATCAGATTTTCAGAAATAGGGACGCCTATCACTATATTTAAAAATGGATAGTGCTATATCTTGCAGTTTAGTTTCTGAGTTGTGAATGCTCTGAAGTTCTCATGATAGGAATGGTATTTGCAATAATTTATTCCATTTTTATTTTCTTTTACACATATTTTGAACATTCTGATTATGTTTATAAAATGGATACTTTATGAGGATAGTCACCCATATACACAATTTATTTAACATATTTCTATTTTGGAGGAGTGCTTAATAATTATTTAGTAAAAGAGAGTTGTAGATTTTTTTTTAAGTTTAAATACCACTACTCTAAGAGATAGGGCTATGAAATGTTTTAATGAGAGTGGGAAACCAGTTTAATCCATTTTAATTTAACAGTAAGAATATCACCTAAATCCAGCATATAGTCTATAGTCTTTTCAAAATATTTTTTTTAGATGCTCAATATCGCTAGCTATCAGAGAGACACAAATTAAAACCACAATGAGATACCACTTTACACCGGTCAGAATGGCCATCATAAACAAAGCAACAAACAAGTGCTGGAGAGGGTGTGGAGAAAAGGAAACCCTAGTGCACTGTTGGTGGGATTGCAGACTGGTACAACCACTATGGAAAACAGTATGGAATTTTCTCAGAAAACTAAAAATGGAACTGCCTTTTGACCCAGCAATTCCACTGCTAGAATTATATATACCCTAAGAACCCAGAAACACCAATCCAAAAGAACCTATGCACCCCAATGTTCATAGCAACACAATTTACTACAGCCAAGTGCTGGAAGCAACCTAAGTGCCCATCAGTAAATGAATGGATTGATAAACTATGGTACATATACACAATGGAATTCTATGCGGCAGAAAGGAAGAAGGAGCTCCTACCCTTTGCAACAGCATGGATGGAACTGGAAAGCTTTATGCTAAGTGAAATAAGCCCAGTGGTGAAAGACAAATACCACATGATCGCACCTTCAACAGGAACCTAAACAACAAAACAAACAAACAAGCAAAATATAACCAAAGACACTGAAATAGAGAACAGGCTGACAGTGTCCAGAGGGGAGAGGGGAGGGAATTTCATGGGAAAAGGGAAGGGTTTACAGGAATAAGTATGAAAGACACATGGACAAAAACTAGGGGAAGGGGGTGGAAATGGGAGGGAGGTGGGGAGGGCTGGGTGGGCAGGCTGGGATGGGAGTAAAAGAAAGAAAACTGTACTTGAACAACAATTAAAATTAAAAATAAATAAATAAATAAATAAATAAATAAGTAAATAAAATATTTTTCTTTTTTTATTGTTGTTTAAGTACAGTTGTCCGCATTTTCCCTCTACCACTCCTCCCCACCCTAGCCATCCCCTGATCAATTACTCCCTCCTCTAATCAATTACTATAGTCTATAGTCTTGACTATGATTTCTAAATATTTGACTTCTAAAATAAAATATATTAAAATTACATAATCTTAAAACTGGGATTCTTTATATTTGTTACATAATTCCCATGTAATTAATATCTGATGAAATTGAATGTTATCTATTGTAAAAAAACTACACCTGTGGTGCTAAATGCAATACTATTTACATAAATAAATATTGTTTTGATTTCCAGAAACTGTATCTTACTTTTAAAAATCTTTAACTATGAACTGTTGGAGTGTAAATCTATGTTATTCTGGGTTTCTTGTCCATCTTTCCTGTGGATATATTGCAAATTTTTTAATTTCATAATAGAAATGTAGTTAAGATTACATTTATAAGCATATATTTTATCTTTGAATTGCTGAAGAGAATCCATTTTATCTAATAATTTATAACTAATGTTTTCCAAGAACTACTACAAAAAAGAAATTACCACACCAAAGACCCCATATTCTTTCTCTGATTCTGCCATTTCCTTCTATGATGCCCACACCACTGCCAATTCCTAAAGTTTTCTGTTCAGTCTGGGATTCTCTGGAAATCTCTAACATGTTCCTTTAGTTATTACCCTATTTCTCAGCAAAGCCTACTATTTAGTAGCACAGATTTTGAGTATGAATCTTCAGTCATACATGTGACTTTGAGCAAGAGGGCCTGGGTCACAGGATTCAGTGAATCAACACATGTAAGCCCTTGGGACATGTGTGGCACATAGAAAACATGATAAGTATTTTGTACTATATCCTTAGAGATGACTTCTAGTATTATGGACAACAATGAAGTTGTTTGACCACAGGTTTCACCAAATTCACTGCCATCTACTATGGATTAACAATACCCAAAGGTGTCTTTTTCGGGAAAGGTGCCAGGTGCTAATACTATGAGCAAGGATGTGTGCTCTGAGCACCTGCTTTTTCTGGCACTACCTCCACCCCTGCTGTGACGCTGGGGCTCTCTCACTGCCCCACAGAGCCCTCAGCCAAACAGCTCATCTGCCTGCTCTTTTACTGTGTGGTGCTCTACCATTTGTCTGGAGCAAACACCGTGGCCCACTCTCCTTTAATCAAATGTTTATATCCAGAATACAGATTATACACTAACAGCCCATGGGCAGCAATTATTGTTTATTAATATATTTTTAATGCCTTTACTTTGGGCCTCCATTTTCAATTGGCTACTAGACCTATCATTACTTATTTCTTTATATCTTAAAATATTTCCCTGCTTATATGGATGTTTTACTACAAATGTAATGTGATAAGAAAAACAATTTTATAAAGTGTTTTTGGCCTTGGCCTAGTTGAAAATACCATAAAAACTCTAAATGCATAAATTTTTAGTAAATTGATAATAATTTTAAGCATGTTTATTACTTGTTTTCACACAGAGATTTGCATCAACACTTTTAGAGTTTCTTCATGCATTTTTCTTTTATATAATCAAATTTGTAAATGGAGCTTTAAATCTAACTGAGATAATTTGAGGTATACTAAAAGATATACTGAATATAAAGAATAAAATTAAATAAACTTTCTTAAAAACAAGCTGGTATTAAAAGTAAATATTCTATTATATAAAAGGAGTTAAAGTTTTTAAAATTCTTTCTCACCAAACCAAAAAGCTCTTATGATATGAAATGTTAAAGGGACTTATTTAAGAAAAAGGAGAGGAATAAAACTATGAAAAGTAAAGTGACAACAAACTCACAACTATCAACAACTGAACCTAAAACAAAAACAAACTAAGCAAATAACTAGAACAGGAACAGAATCACAGAAATGGAAATTACATGGAGGATTATCAGCATGGAGGGAGTAGGGGGAGAATGGGAGGAAAGTACAGGGAATAAGAAGCATAAATGGCAGGTACAAAATAGGCAGGGGAGGTTTAGAATAGTACAGGAGATGGAGAAGCCAATGAACTTACACATACAACCCACGGACATGAACTAAAGGCAGGGGGAAGTGAAAGGGGGCAAATGGGACAACGGTAATAGCATAATCAATAAAATATATTCTAATAAAAATTTCTACTATCAAAACTACCTTTGAGTTTTTAGATATCTGACTGAAAACACAGATCAAACGTGCAGAAACAGAGACTGTCAAGTCATTACCCCTATTGTGGCGGCTGAACAGAGTGTGAGGAACAGAACCCTCACCCTGATGCTGACTGAAGCAATGAGAAGAGGGGAGCTCATGACCAGGACACTCAGTTCAGGCCTGGAGTGCACCTACGATTCAATTTTAGTCAGTCTGACAAGTCACTCTGAGCAGCATGGTTATCCTTCAGAGGTCCCTGGAAAGCGCTCTGATCTTTTTCTCTCTACCTTCTTTATCAGAGACAGCTGACTGCCTCACTAGCCACCATTCTCTTCTCCCTTTAAAAGTAAACCATCTATTTTTAGGGAGATGTCTGACCATCCAGAGTTCAGAGTCCTTTTCAAATAGTTGTGACCCATAGGTCCAAGTTCTGGCCAGTGCTATTGAGCTAATATGAAGTATTCATTTATGAAATCATTATCACTAGTCTTACCCCATATCAAGTTGTGGTAATACTTCTAAGGGTGCAAGTAATGGTGAAATTCAGGTGAAATCTGAACATATCTGTACTACCAAAACCACTCTCAATGTCTTGGTTTTTCATGTTAGGATGATTCTTAGCCCGCATGGGAGGTCCCTGAGTGATGTGTTAGTCAAAAGGAAGTTATTTTGGTCATGAAATACTTTCATTTATACTCCAATAGTTATATACTTTAAGTGACATTTTCTATGAATCCAGTTTCCAAAAGTTTCATAGATTCATAGACTCCAAGTATATTTACCATAAACAATCCTGAGTATGTCAGGTATATCCTACTAAGAGTATTTTGAGGTAAGGACGCTCCAGTTCCTAAATGCCATAGTCATTTTGCTGTGGTATCAGAATGATTACACTACAATTTGACCTGCTGCTTACTTCTTACTAGTTAGATACATAACCAAAAACCCATGTGTGACTTCCTAGCTTCTTTCCTATGCTGTCATAACAATCTCTCACAACTCAACGGCATTTAGTATTGATCAATATTACATCTAGACATTAGCCTAACAACCAAGAGCAGTCTCCTTTGATACAGAATTGTTGATACACTCCTATTGATAAAACCAGTTTGATTTAAAGGTAAGATTCTTCTCTCATGCAGCGCTCTGTGAATCCATTTTTACACATAGTCCCCAAATTTACACTAGTATAAATTAATATAGTTTTGGCATATGCTGGTTGTATAAGGCTTTTCCTTTTTTTAATTTAAAATTGTATACGATCTCCTGGTAAGTGTAGGTAACTGTTCTGTGTCAGTATTCATTCTACCAACTTCTCATCCTCTAAGGATGACAGTTTTTTACAGTCTTCAATCCCAACCATGGCAGAAAATCACCCCTGATTCCCATTTTCTTTAGAGTCTGTTTTGTTGCCTGCGTTCCTTCCTGGTAATAATTACTAAATGTAAAACATAATAAACTACAAATAACAGAAGTATTCCCACCTACTTTAAGTAGAACTAAGTTTATTAATAGATAGGGAGCTGAAAGCATCCTTTGGAAAACTAAGTTGAGTCACTGAAACTGGAATTTCCAGGGATTGTTCCCGACACAACACCATAGACCTGGAGACCAAGCTCCATGCTGCCTCTGCCCTGTTAGCTGATTGGAATTGACAGGGAGTTGCTACCAAAGCTGCTTGGTTCCAGGACCGTGGCACCTCTGCAAGGATTCTCATCAGTAAGCATGCATGCTCCCTGACTCTCTTGACACAGGTAACTCCTTTCAAAAATAAAATTCTCAATTGAGAAGCTTTCTCACTTCATGTGGCTAAAGGTTTCTCCACCTAATCTATAAAATCTAAATCATATCCTGAACCTTAGTGTCAATGAAGTCTGAAAAGTAATATTTTTGTCTTATTTCTCCTACATGCTTGAAACAAATTTTAGTCAGTGTTGAGCAGACAAGCTACTATATCCCACCTATGATTGACTTTATAATAGATGTCAAATATCAAAATAGAGAGTGTGTATGTGTGTATAAATAAATGATGGATTCGACAAAGTCAATATGTTTGTTTACTGTGGCTTTTTAAAGAGCCTTGTATATACCGAATCCCTTAAAGGGTCAGATAAAAGTATTTAACTTTATTTGACCATAGAAATATTTTTATGAATATCTATTAGAAACTAACGGAATCTTATTGAACACAATAGAGTTTTCGAAATAAGCAGCCTAACTGCTGCTTTTTCAGACAAATACAGTAGTGCAATTAATTACCTCCACACCCCCACCAAGAAAAAAGGTTATAAAGATGAAGACAAAAAGAAACACATAATATGCATGTGTGCGCACCAATATCATGTGTGTCTGTGCATAGGTATGTCAAAACATGTATGTGGTAAACTGAGGTAGCTTCTATAAAGAAAAGTATAAATAAACTAAAAAACATAGCTAATAGCCAAACTGACAGCATATAAATCCCAGTTGGACCACTGGAACACAGAACCAATAAATAAAAGATTGAAGACTAAAATGATGAGGGAGAAACAGACATGGAGGATCAGAACTTCATAGGAATACCATGTTTCCTTTATCAACAAAATAAATAGATTAAGAAGTCTTTCTGATGTTATGATTATTAGAGTGTGCTGTTTAAGAGGACTGAATGTTATACAAAGTCTATGAAAGTCTACACATGACCTATAACATTTTAGAACTTTAATTACTAAGAAATGCACCCTGGCTGGTGTGGCTCAGTGGATTGAGCACTGGTTTGCAAACCAAAAGGTTGCTGGTTTGATTCCCAGTCAGGGCACATGCCTGGGTTGCAGGCCAGGTACCCATTTGGGGTCGATGTATCTCTTCCACATCAATGGTTCTCACCCTCTCTTTCTCTGTCTTTTCTCATCTCTTAAAAAAAAACAAAAACAAAAAAACAAAGCTCTGGTTGATGTGGCTCAGTGGATTGAGTGCAGGTCTGTGAACCGAAGGGTCGCCTGTTTGATTCCCAGTCATAGCATATGCCTACATGCCTGGGTTGTGGGCCAGGTCTCCAGTAGTGGGTGAGCAAGAAGAAACCACACATTGATGTTTCTCTCCCTCTCTTTCTCCCTCCCTTCCCCTCTCTCTAAAAACAAATAAATAACATCTTACAAAAAATACTCTTAAAAGAAAAGAAATGCCTTATGTCTTCATATTAAAAAATAAAAATGCAAGTTTCCTTAACAACATAAAATAAATTATACATATTTTTCTGACATACAGAATGCTAGAACTTATGAAATCTATATCTATACTTTTGAGGAAAGCAAGTCCCTAGGAATTTTTTATATGGCTAATTTATTTTTTAATTTTTAATGTATATTAAAGTCACTTACAAAGAAGCAACTGCTCAGAAAATTTACTCTTTACATTAGTTTTTTAAAATATTATTTACTATTGTACACCAATAAAGAAATTAATATAGTTTATAAAGTACCATCAAGTAGGAAGGGAATTTGGTACAGGTATAGTAACAGAAATTTTGTTGTTGTTGTTCACTTGAATTGTCGTTTGAGATGAGATCTGAAGGACAAGGAGCCACTCAAGGATGTGCGAGGAGAGGCAAGGACTTCCTCACGAACACTGTGATGAGATCAGAGATTCAGGCAGGGGCTCAGGCATGTAGGGCCATGCTGGCTACAGTAAGATGTAGAAGTGTTAACCTCTTTGCAATGGAAGGCCATTGAAAGATTTTTAAGCAGGCAGTTAGCTGACATCATTTGCATTTTGGAAAGATCCCAGGGCTGCAGTATGAAAGAGAAACTTCTGGAGTATGGGTAGATATGGGAAGGCATGGTGGGTAAATTACAGGAATCTAAGTGAGATGTGGTTGGGCCTTAGACCAGGGATGTAGTGAATCTGAAAATAAGTAGAAATACGAGGAACATAATTTGGATGAAAATTGATAAGTAATGAGTGAAAAAACCTAGAGAAATCAAAGATGACCTCTTGGTTTGCCTTTAGTGACTGGATGAATGGTGATGCTCCTCTCAGAGGTGGAGATGTTATCTAAGAAATATATTTACAGAAGAGCAGGAATAAAGAAATCTGTTTTTGAAATGTTAGGGTTGGAAACACTTATTAGATGCGAGGCAGTGGTTCTGTGTGAGTACTCGTTAGACATTGCAAATAAACTAATGCTCTGAGGGTGGAGTCAAGGGTGGTCACCAATGTTCCAGACTGAGGGATGAAAAAACCACGCTCCCTGCAGTATCCTAGGTACCCAACTCAGAGGACACTGCTCAGTGCCCTGGAGACTCCCTGAATTGTGTGGGATATTTGAGTTAGAGAATAGAAAAGGAATGGATACCTTCCCCAGAAGAGATGATTGTAAAGCAAGAGCACTTTTGTTTTTGAAACTGTTTTTTTGGACCCTGTCTTCCTTTTTAAGCCGGCACAACTTAAACATAGTTTTGCATTATTAGGTCAGTGATTGCTTTAAGGAATTCAATGGGAAGCATGTGTACATGTTGCAGTAATTAATCTTGAACAAATATTAGTTAGGACACTGTAGTTACCTCACTTAACATATTGCATTATATCTATAGAAATGATGGGCTGGGAGCCCAGGTTTATATTAAAATTAAAAATTTTATAAAACATTTTTAAGTTAATATGCATTTTATGAAACTGCAAATTATTTTATGTTTTCATTTTTTTCTATAAGGAGCAATTATAACTTATTTTTAATAAAAACATAAACACATTTAAGTTTTTTTTATTCTCACAAGAATTTAAATTCCTTTTATGTTTTTGGAAATGGTTACTTTTGGGGAAGTTGAGTTTGCTGTGGAAATTTGTACTCAGTGATTCCTTTATGTAAGGTCTACATGAAAGAAATGAAAACAATGATTTAGGCACAAGGATATGCAGGACAACACTAGGTATAAGGTGAGAAATTGGAAACCAATTAAATTCCGAATAGAAGGGAGAATTTTTAAAAAGATTCATCTCAACAATTAAAGAATAATGAGATGATCTAAATTAAGCTTGTTAGGTATCTTATAAGGAAGAAAAATGCTTATAACATGGTTGTTAATTTACTACACCAGTAACAGTTATGTTTTTTAGTATAATTATAAATGTTTAAAACAGTCATTAAGAACCCTGTATAGTATGACTTCATGTTAACTATAGTTACTCTTGAGTGTTGGAATAATTTACTGTATTTCTTCTACTCCCTCCTTTATATTTTGTTTGTTACATTTATTCTATTTTATTCTTGTAAATTTCTAGTAAATATTTTAGTTATTTTTAATTAGATAAAACCAAGAAAAGAGAAACAACCCAACAACATGACTTTTGGGAAAATATTTTGAGCTATGATTTCAATATTCAGAATCTCATCAGATAATCATTATGGACTTCAGTAAATGACAAATAACATCCATCTCTCCCACCTAAAGTTTGAACTAAATGAGAAGTAAGACAAAAATAGTACAGAAGATGTGAGGTCAGAATACACCTTGTTAATAATAAAGCTAATATCTGCAGGTTAGGTAATTTCTTAATACTGAAGACGGAAATTTGGGATACTCCCTCCCCATTCATAGGTAATGTTTGATTACTTCTACAGTGTCTGTTCCTATAAAACTTATACCATGAAGAGTTAGAAAAGAATGGATTTTTCTGAGAAAAGATCAGATCTTACGATAAAAAAGAAGAAATAACAAGCAACTTACAAATGACCGATTCTGCTCTTAAACTCAATAGTGAAAGAGCCACTCATCTTTGGAAAAGGACTGAGTTGGGGAAGAGGGAAGAAGAGAAGGCCAGTAGTATTATATTTTGGAACTCCCTCCACCTGGAGGGAAACATCAGGAGTTAGAAAGTGTGGCACCTGAATTATATTATATGCAGAGACAAAATCATATTTATAGATTACATTTATTTTATAAATGTAATCCAAGATACCTAGAAAAATAATATATTAATTTCTATTTGTGAATTTACATTCACAGCACTAATTCTTGAGTAATCAAACCAAAATGGGGGGAAAAAGTATTCCGAGTATTTATCAAAAGTCATCTTGACATGGTTATGTAACAAAGCTTCTAAATATACCTATAGTTTTGATGTTGCTGTTAGAATATATATTCTAAAAGGAAAATATTCCTTTTTTTGTGTAGAAGATAAAACTAACCTTCCCTTTTTCAAATAGGAAATTATCAATGATTGTTCATTTTATTTTTACATAAATTAAATGATGTGATATGGTTCTTGTACATTTTTATATCATTTAACAGTATACCTTGGACATCCTTCTATGGGAATGTGTAGAGAACAATTTATTTATTTATTATGAACCCAAAGAAGTATATTGAACAGGAACATTTTTATTTATCTAATTTTCCTTTGGTAAACAACTAAATTAGGGAGGCATTAAATCTACCAGATTATTAGAAAGTATAATTTCCTTCACCTATCAGATTATTCTATAGACTAAAATATTAGAATTAAATATCTAGATAAGGCAATGCACAATTGAATTGTTTTTATGTATTCCAGAATTAGTATACATAAAATACTTAATTGAATAACATTTCCACTAAAAGTAACTATTAATTTGGATAGATTTGCAGTACATTCAAAGTATTGCCTACGTTCATTTTGCTGTATTTAAACACAGGAAAAAGTGATAAAAAATATTTGATTAATTATCAAGTTATTCTAGCAGTATTTCTACAGTCTAGCAAAACATATGATTGTAATAGTCAAAGATTCATAATTGCACAATATTTCAGGAGAAAATTAGTAAAATATGGTAAATTTGTACTTGTTCCAACTGTAATTTTAATGTGTTTCCAATTAAGACACTTAATGAGTAAAAGAATAACTGACATGTTTTGTTGAGAAATATCTCTAACAACTTGTCCAGCCAGAACCTGAACAAAAAGAAACAATTTTCCATGTAGAGTCTGTATTTCAAAAGCAACCCCCAATCTTTAGGTATATGTAAAGGCTTCATTATGTCACAAGTTCTAACGGGCATTGTTCATGGAAATGGCTCATTCCTTAATCCATTTGTGAGCAAGATACACTAAAACTTCCCATGCTTCATTAACAGTGTTAAGTACTAAGAATACATAGCCATGTCAGACATGTCATCTGCCCTGCAGGATTTGATAGAAGCTATATCATTCTGTCCAAAAAATTAGCTATAACATAATCTATACAACCTAAGATCAAGAGTATAATAATATCAGGCAATTTAAATATGATAAGATGTATATTTATATTACCATAGGATGTGTTCTTTGGATTGATGTATGAATTGCACCATTCTCTTACTACTGTTGTGAAGTGTGCACAATGATTATTCAAGCATTTTAGCAAAATGATAGAGTATTCCAATATGTTCTCAGAAACCCTCTATTTTAATGTTTAAAAGTTTAGTGTTTATGACATATATATGCTATCCAGCCACCTCTCTGTTCCCAGAAAGAACCACCAGATAAACAATTCATTTATCTATATGTAGGAATGTCAATCTGGTCATCCCTGGAAGCATAACATATGCTCTAACACATTCTGCAGCTTTTCCCAATCTAGGTTTATATTATCAAAACACTGCCAACCATATGTCTGTTATATCAGAGTCTTACTTATCAGTAAGAAATCAATGACCTACTTGGGAGGGGGGATCAATGACCTACTAGAGGGAAGCAAGGATAGTAGGACAGTTATATGGGGGATTTTTTTTGGTTTGGTTTTTAAATTTATGGGGAAAATGATGACTGAGTATTGATCCTTTGTAAGGCCCTGGGCTAGGTGCTCAAGACCAGTCTTGGGGGAAAGGGGCAGATCTGAACCTGAGAGGAGGATAGATATGGATCATCTAACTGCTCAATAGTAGCGTTTGAACAAGCAGTTCAGTAACTTCCAACTTGCAAACATTCAACTGTATACATGACACATCTTACTCAATGCATTTGTCCCACAATTTTCTATGTATTCTTCTTTTAAAGATAGTAAAGGCACACCACTTTCATAGGATGCCAATTGTACATTTAAAACATTGTCCACCAGAACCCTGAAAAATGTGTCATAATCTGCACAATTCTAATTACCTTTAAATGAAAGTAAAAATAGATGAGTGTTTATAAATATACCATGGGTAAGATGAGTATAAACTGGACATATATCATTTGCCACTTGAACTACAGCAACAGGAGAATCAGCATTACGTGGGAATTTGCTGAAAATGGAGAAGCTCAAGGCCTGCACTGAATACATACTTCAAAATATCTTTAGATGTTCATATTAATGATATAAGAAAATTAAGAAGCACTGGTTTATAGAATTCTGTGGGTATTGAAAGAGAATAAGATAAGGTTAAAATGAGAGATAAGGTGCTAAAAGGAATGCCAGGTTACAAAGAAGACACACTTGAATAGTCGGCACAGCTGTAGCAGGAGATGAATTGCAATGGTCGAGCAGACGTGCTGTCTTGATTGTTCTTCATCTTGTTCTCCTTTAGAATATCCAATGATCCTGAGAGCATTGTAACATGTTCATGATATGCTCCTCTAAACTCAGGCTAAATAAAATTACACATTCAGGAACTGCAAGTCACTTGACCTAGATGGCCTCTTTGTTAAGCCAGTTGAATGTTTTGAAGTATTTTTAAAGTATTATTGATTGTATTTTTTTCTGTTACAGGTTCACAGCAAAGAGTGAATGACAAAGCTGGCAGCTTTTACAACCTATTGTTTCATGAAATTTAGAAGAATGTCCTAAATGAACATTTTAGGTAGAATTGGTAACTCCCTCATTTGTGTTACGGTAGAACTTCATTTCTGCCTTGAGAGTCATGTGTCTGTCTCAGCATAAGACAGACTAGACTCCAAGGGAAACAGACCAGCTCTCTGTTTCTTTAGCCCATGGCACAGACCTATACACAGCAGGTGCTCTATACCTGCTTCATTAGGGAAGAACTGATTGGCTAAGTGACAGAATCAATGATGGACTAAATAGTTTAAGTAAAAAAAAAGTTCATCTGTCATCATAGTCTAACAAGGAGAGAAAGGGAGACATGTGCCCTCAGCAGTTGTATAGAGAGGGTCATTAAACTACAGGGGTCCATTCTTTGATTTTTCAAGTGGTGGCTGCTTCATTCACTCAGCAGGTACTGCCAGCTACTCCATCACTGATAGCCCCAGGGAAGGCCACATAGGGGCAACTGCCACTTTAGGGGGATTTCATATTCACAGAGATAGCAGGCTACCAAGTTTATTCCATTTCTTATATATATTCCGCACAACTTCTGAACACAAACACAAATATGAGAAAGAATTGTATTGAACCCAGTTGTCCTCTCTGCCACAGCCAGGGACATTAGGTCGTACAGACACATTGCAGAGTCACAGGAGTTCATTTGAAAATAGATAAAGAGAGATGCAAGGTAATGTAAGTAAAATCACAAAATGAATTTTATGTATCATTAATTCTGATAACTGATTTTATTGCTTTGGAAAATTATTATGGCAATCTGCTACAAAATACTTAACCTAATTTAAATTTCAGGACATAGTTTTTGGCAAATCACTAGAAGTAATATTTTAAATCAATGAAGTAGATGTAATTTGGATTTTAGGTGGGGAGATGGGGAGAGAGAGAGAGAGAAAGGAAAAAAGTTTCCTAAGCACTTTGTATTTCAAGTCTGTGTCTTAAATACCACAAGAAGCAAAATTAAATAATGACTTTATTTCTATACAGAGAACATACAAAAGATTAAAATCAAAATTATTTCCTTGCTGGCATATTTTAATTGATATGTTATAGAGTCATTATGGTTCCAGGAACTACTTTATTTCCACTCATATCATTTTTTTCAAGAACCAGATAATGGTTAGGAATTCTATTAAAATACCAAATAATGTTTAGGAATTCTATTAAAATACGTAACAAATATTGTTTTAGGAATTAGAACTAGAACTGCTATTACTTTGCTCTAACAACTGAAGAAGTTATTTTGATTCTCAAAAGTTTGAATCAGGAAAAGCAGGACCACAGTGTTTTCTGAAGTTTAATTTTTCCAGTAGCTTATATGTGGTTAATGACATCGCCTTTATCAAAAGGTTTGGTTAAATCAAACACCAGTGCTATAACTATAAGTCTCATACAGATAAAAAAGAAAATCTCTACTTTCCCATCTCACTATAAAATGTTGGTAATTGTGGGAAAAGGCAACGTTTACATCTGTTGGTTGACTACCTGCTGTGAACTGTAGTCAGCACTCATGGAATCCTGGCTTCATTTCCTTGTTTTGTTTCTTCCTAGAGCAATCATCCATGATGCCAACAAATAAAGCTATCCACTGCACTTAACCCAAAACCTAGATGAGGTCAGTAACTGTCAGAGTCAAAGAAGAGCAAACAATATATAAACTGGTGCCTTCTCTGGACATCGCTGAGGAATGCAAATATTTTTCACAATGATGCATATGTGTTGATAGGAGGAAAAGTGAATAACTCTGCTTATTCAAGGGAGATCAGAGGCTTTGAAATCAATGCACTAAATTCTGCTTTATTTATGTGTCTGTTACTCTTGATGAAGTCAAGATGCTCATAAATGAAAGCAGAAGGCTGCCCAACTCATTCCAGATATTGGCAAGTTTTAGCTTTGTCTTAAAATGGTCTTGCATTTTTCTTTGACAAAAAAAAATCAAGTACAGAGCACCTATTTTTACCACTTCTGATTGACAATTATCTTGTATGGATGTACCTTTCCTACAGGATCCGTGGAATTAAGTTCACTCAAATGAATTTAAGTGAGAAAAGTTTGGTGAGAAAATTTACTTACAAAACAATATTAGAATCAATTTGCTAGTGGTTCCTCTGGCAAAGAGAAAGGCACCTGAGTCTCATGGTGGAGAGTTATGAACATTCTGATCCTCTTAGCAGATCTTGCTCTAGAATGGATAACTGAATCAAAGAATTTTGAATGAAATATGAGAACTGTATTTTTATAAAGTATGTTAAAAATGCCCATTCTGCATTATAGAGGAATGGGTTTCTTCTCAGAAAATTCAGTATGCTGTCATCATGGGGGAAGTAAGATTGACAGAAAATAACCTTGGGATACTGAATTTTTAATCTTCTTTTGAACTGACCATTTTACCAACCAGGAAAAAAAATAAACAGTTCTAGGCCACAAGTGCAGTTAGAGAGGATGATACTCTAGCAAATACCCCGTATTCAGGTGATTTTATTACAAATACTATAATATTCTCCAAAGAGCAGAAAACACAGAGGAAATACATTTGATGTGATGGAATGTGATGGAATAAAATGATTCACACACACACACAAAATCCCCTTTTTAAAAAGCAACGGATGATGCAATGGAATAATTCCAAAATAACATATAAATACTGTATATACTAGATTCCATGAAAAGAAAATAATCAAAAGGAAATATAGCAAAATGCAGAATGCCTGTCTCAGGATAATGAAATTCAGAAGGATTATCTTCATTATCTTTGTACTTTCTACGTTTTATAACAAAAAACATGCTTAAATTTTAGATAGAAGTATAATTATTTAAAGAACTGCTGTCTTTTAAATATTTGTGCAATGAACCAGTAATGCACATAGCAACTTCATTTACAGGCTAAATCAAAAGCCTATGTGTAACATGAAGTGAACTTTTGTTATTTTAATCACGTACTGCATTTCTACATGGCTTCATTTGAACTGAATATTTAGATAATTTGAATATGCACTTACTGAATACCTGTCCTTTCTTGACTAACAGGATGTCAAGAGTTTCTTGAACTCTATTAATAATTTACAAATTATATTAAAATAAAGCCTGTCATTTCATTCTCACAACACTGTAAACTTTTATTTTTAGCATATACATAGTTGAAGAAAGAAAGAATTAGGTGCCATGGTTAGGAAAAGACAGAGGCAGAGGTTAAAACCATAGTTTCCCATTCCACGCTCAGTTTTCTTTCTAGTATTATAATTGCCTCTCGATAACTGAAATAAAAGATTTGACCTTTTTACAGACTCACAGTAGCCTCAATGTGTTATTCATGAAAAGATTGAGCTGGCGTAACTAAACTCACTCCTCGCAGCACAATAATGACCAGAGACGAATTGATTAAAAAAAAAAAAAAAGAATGCATCCTGCTCTATATGGGGCTCCCAGAGAGGATAAGTTGTGTTGGATGACAGACTGCTACATGGCACACTTTGCAGGAAGAGAAAGAAGGCCAGTGTGAATGACACAGAGGAAAGGAGAGCTCAAGTGAGGTGAGATGAGCCTAGGGGAAATTGTCAGGCACACACAGCACGCACCAGGAAGATGATGTCAAAAACCTCAGCCTTCATCAAGTGGGACTAGAAATCTATTCAGATATTTTAAGAACTGATGAAGCATAATCATATTTTAATTTTAAAAATGTGGCTACAATATGAAGAATTGTGGGAAATGGATCACAGTGGAAATAAAGTATTTAGATTGGAACCTATTATAGAATAAAATCCATATGGAATGATGTTTAATATGTGATTTATGATATTGTGGTTGTGATTATGCATTAATAAAACTAGTAAGGGACAGTGTATGAGTTATCAGTAGGGTAATTTTCATCTATAATTATTTATTAATCAACCAAACTGGACATACAAGTCATTGAGGAAGATATAAATTGGTCTCTATCACTCAATAATCTTCAAAGCTGGCCATAGTAGTTATGACTATTCACTATTTGCTGTGAATTATAAATCAAAAGATATATTTAACCCATTGATTTCAGCAGTTTATATATTTTTTCATGGAAATGTATGTTTTAACAATAGAGTATGAGAGATCTCTAAGGAGAAAAATGGGTTGTCACGTTAATTTGAATCATCAAATAGTGTTTGTACAGTTAAGGATCAGTAGCTACTCTTTCATATTTGACATTTGACTTCAGTCAGGTACGTACACAGTTGCTGATTCAATTGTTTTGCAAAAGAACCTATATGATTTTCTACTCAGCCATAACAACATAGAACAATAAATGCTTACTTACAATTGGGTAGATAGTAACAAACAAATTTTTAATCAAAATATTTGAAACAGTTTTACTGATTAAACACATGTCAAATGCCAAATTATACTTTGCCAATGAGGCTCATTTAAATTAGCATGTTGTACTCATGGGTCAACATGCTAATCTTTCTTCCCCAAAACCTGATAAGTTGCAGAAAATGAAAATGCTTAATTTAAAAAAGTTAATAGCTAGGTGCCTTACATAACTGACCGAGTCATCCATGTGTTGCCACTCTAGCTAGGTTCCCACCACATGCACTCTCAGTGCCTACTATGGGCTGCTTCCAGCCAATGAATAAGCACTCTGGGTATACGAATAAAGACCATGTCTTTGAGACATGGCTTTACAATAGCCAAGTGCTGGAAGCACCTAAGTGCTCATCAGTAAGTGAGTAGATCAAAATCTATGGTATATTTACATGATGGAATACTACACAGCAGAAAGAAAGGATCTCCTACCCTTTTCAACAGCATGGATGGATATGGAGAGCATTATGCTGAGTGAAATAATCCAGGAGGTTAAAGACAAATACCATATGATCTCACTTACAAGTGGAACCTAATCAACAAAACAAAGAAGCAAGCAAAACGTAACCAGAGAGATTGAAATTAAGAACAAATTGATAGTAAACAGAGGGGAACTGGGAAGGAATAATAGTGGGGAGAGCAAAGGGTTGTCAGGAAAAGGGGTAAAGGACACATGGACAAAGTCAATGGGGGGTTAGGATCGAGGGTGGGAGGTGGGGATAGAAGAGGTGGGGGGAATATTGTGGGAAAAATGTAGACAACTGTACTTGAAAAACAATAAAAAAAAAAGAAAAAAAAGATCATGTGTTTCAGATTTGGAACTTCCCAGATGAGTGACTGGCTCTAGAACTCCCAGTTGGCACTGCCAAACCTTTCCTGACTGTTCACTGCAATCTGAAACTCTTCCTATTCAAACCTCCTACTTCTTCCTCTTTGTTTTCAGCATCACTGCAGCTAAAGGTTCTCCTCATCTTTTTCATTTCCTTCGTTTTTTGCCTTAACCAGCATTTCCTGTAACAATTAACTCCTGTACCTAATCTGTCTTGGCACATGCTTATCAAACAGAACTCTACAAACAGAAGCATTGCCAGTAGCAGACTGAGAAACAGACACATTAAGAAGAAATTAGCAAAGCTCCCATTGGTTGTATTTCCATTTTTAAAGATTTCACTGTTAGTGACCTGCAAAGATGCCCCAGTGTTGGGAAATTCTCATGTAAATAGAATGATTTCAGATTTTAGAGATGGAGGGAGAATAAATTTGTTCTGATCTCAGTTTCCTCTGTGTGTGTGTGTGTGTGTGTGTGTGTGTGTGTGTGTTGGGGGTGGTATGCATCCCCCACCACCAGGCAATTCTCCAAAACTAGCCAGGTGTCCAACAATTCAACTCAATTCTCTGTTCCTGGAGACAGTGTCGGATTCCACAGGTTAAGGGTTTGGTCCCACAAGACTGCCCCGTTCAGATGCCAATTGCAAGTCCAGAGTATCACCTGTCTTTATGACCAAGCTGCTATAAATCAGAGATTCTCACAACCCCCTCCATAGTTCAATTCATTTGCTAGAGCATCTCACAGAACTCAGTGAAACGTTTCACTTCTTAGATAGGCAGATAGAGGAGATATAGGGGGTAGGGTGTGAAGAAGAGGCACTGAGTTTCAATGCCCTCTCTGTGTACCAAATCTCTTTTGTATTCACTAACTGGGAAGCTCTCTGAGTCCTTTTGGGTTTTTATGGAGGTTTATTACAAAGGCCTTATTGATTCAATCATTGGCCATTGGTGATAGACCTCAAACAGCAGCCCTTCTCCCTTCCCCAGAAGTCAGAGGGTAACATTGCACTTTCCATCCCTCTAATCATGTGATTGACATTTTTATTCCCCTCATCACTTAGGAAGTTCCAATGGTTTTAAGCATGCTATATCATAAATATGATGAAAGCCAAACATATATTCTTATTATAAATCACAATGTCTCCAGGGGACCAATGCCTACAGGGATAGCAGAGTCAGAAGGTTACAGCTGAGTTGTGTTGACACCATGTAGATAACTAGTAAGAGACTGAGGGTCATTGACAAGCAGTTAAAGGCTATACATGAAAGTCAAGGAAGAAGGGTCTCTTTGGTAACTTACAAATCACTTATCTCCTGGAGTAGTCACAGCTGGGCACCAGACTGAGGCCCAGATAGAATCACAGAGCTCAGTGACATTTAACTTTCCAAACTAAGTTTACTATGCTAAAGTCAGAGTCTTATTGTTAAAATCTGGGACCCAGTAACATGGGATGAAACTATCTAGAAAAATATCCCAGAAGATGTTGTCTCCGCAGAGACCTTTAAACCCACAGAGCTTGCAGAAGTGGCCCACCCATTCCTTGTAAAAGCCAGCATCACTCCCAAGATAGGCAAAGCTGCAGAAGTTTATCCCCACAGGACAACAGGCGCTCCACTCAGGAACTTGTTTTCATTTCCTCTTGGCTTCCAGGATGATGAGGGTTAAACTCAGGAAAATTTAGCTGTGAGTTTGCAGGGCCCGATAAAAGGAGAAATTATATACCAAAGGGGTTGCAATGGTTAGTAAGAAGTTTCCATAGGAGCCAAGAGTATCCCTGAGACTAATTTAGAATGTACTTGATCATTTGGGCTAGAATTAAGCCTTAATAAACAAGGTCCGTAATTTGAGTATACTTTCTCGGGATATTGGATTACATATCCAGACAAGGACCCCATAGGCTGGGGCAAACTCACTGATGGAGTGTCTCTTAGCAGTGTGGAGAAAGTGATGGCCAACACAGAATGGCAGGTGGTGGAGAAATAGATAAAGAACTGAGAGTAGTAGAAATTATGGGGTGGATATACAGGGTTAGGCAACAGTAGGTTTACAGTTGTTTGTTTGCAAAATAATACAATAATTAGTAAATAATAATACAAGAATAAACTGTTTCACAATAATTAATGAATAACAATACAAGAATAAACTCTGTTTCACGTATTCAAAATTATAATCCTACTTTTGCCCACATCTGTATAATATGAGGCCAGAAGACTCACAAGAATTAATGTTCCATGAGAGCCCAGAGGACAGTTTATTCATCAAGACTATGAGAATGCACTGGTCCGTGGAGTACCTGTATCACTAAGAAATTCAATGGAAACTCCGCAGGGTAATTCTGAGGTTAAGAGAGAAGCCAGAGAAACCCAATAATACTCATAGGGACAATATAGACTTAAGTAATGAAAGACAAGTGGGTGAAATGACAGTGCCATATTATCAAAAGCCAAAGATCTGTTTTTTTCTTTAACCAACAGCATGGTGGAGAAGCATTCAGGAAGCCCAGCACATAGTAAGTTATGGAAATGATGAAGAGAACATTATTTTGGTAGGGGCACAATAGATGGGCATACAGCAAGGGTGGTGTTTAACATCTACCTCCAGAAAATGCAAGAACAGAAGATGAAGTAATTTCTCCCAATGGAAAATCATGATCCCTTGCTCAGAACCTAGTCCAGAGTGAATTTTATGTCAAGAATTCCAACTAAAAATGTATTTGGATCCTTAGAAGGAAAGGCCCTGCAACACAACTGAAAATATAGTAATAATTATTCCTCTAGTCTTCTAACAGGGGCCCATGGCCATTTGAACAGGTGACTCTATAATGAGAAAAGGAGGATACCCAAGTGTTATAAATACTAAGGACCAGAAGTTGTGATTTGAGTGATACTTGAAGATCCAAAGCATTAAATATACTGTTATTTATTTCCTGTTAGAAAATAATAATAGCTTAATTTTGGCTCACAGGAAAAGTCAACAATTTTTGAGTGCCTAAAGATTTTTTAGGCACCAATGATTTCACTTAATAAAAGTTCTCAAATTTGTTTATTACATTACTAATGTTACCAATGTTACATTACCAATGTTTATTACATTACCAAAAAAGCATGGTCATTAGACCCATGGCATCCAGAGACTCACTCAGTGATTATTTCTCTAGACTTCAGTGTATAATTAGAATTGATATACTTTCAGTTGGAGTAGTTTCCACATTTGGTTATTTGCTTGTGGGGTAAAAACTATCACATTATGAAAGCCCAAGTAGAAATTTCTGAAACTCTTACCCCTCATAATCTGTCCAAGATAGTAGATCCAATACAATGAAGTGCCCTAGAAGAGGAAAGGGAAGTCAGTGGAGTTTAGCATCATGATTAAGGATGTCAATGATGCACAGATACTGATACCTATCATACATACACTTATTTTGCCCTTTGGATTCTATAGAAGGTTCAAGAATCTGGAGAATAAATGTGGACTACCACATTCAGTAGTATCCCAGTATAAACAGCTGAAGATGAAAATGAGCAAAATTGATTTATAGGAGGCTTTCTGTTTATGTGGATGAAAATTGCACTGTTCATTTTCTTTACATTGAAAGGGGAGTGGTATAAGGAGAAGACATGATAAATTTATAGATGATAGATATTGATATAGGTAGATACATAGAGAGAGATATAGAAATGGAGATAGAGATAGAAAGATAGAGATATAAATTCATGGGCAATGATCAGTAGCTTGCTCATGTTATCAGGGCTGTAAGAAAAATGCCTGTAACACTGATGACAAGGACATTTGAGATTGAAGCATGTACATGAACGTTGGGATTGGATACAAAGTAAAAATTTTGTATCATGTATTAATGGCCACCAGAAATCACCCAGAAAACAAGAGACATTAGCAAAGTCAACAAAATGACATGGTCAATAAACTCTAGTGAGCCATTACCATTGTCTTCTCTTAATTGGTATAATAGGAACACAAACAAAGTGGTCGTGATGGTAGAAAATGAGGTTATTATAGTTTATCTTCTGTACTGAAGGACCAAAAGTTCATATACATCAGGAAGAATAATGATTATGTGTATTGAATGCCTTTCCTTCCCACAGATTATGAATCAGCAGCATTATTTAAGATCTTATTGAATGCCTGTTCCACAGGGACGTGATATACAGAAAATAGCATCTTTTCAGATAATCTGCTTCACTGAGTTATGTGGGTATATCCATGACCATGGGAACATGCAATACATGGTAGAATAAAACATCATACCATCTGGAAGTAGTTGACCTTATCAAGAACTGGAATGACACAGCTCAAGTGCCAACTAAAAGACAACCCTCTGAAAGAATGGATGCCATTTTTCAGGATGCAGTATAATACATTAAATTAGACATTTTCATATGGTGATATATCCACAAATAAATGCCATGTATACACAGGTCCACCAAATAGAAAGTGGAAGTGGTTCCATTTATCATTACTCATAATGACTCAATGAAGGTTTTGTGCCTTGTACTCACAATTTACTTGGGTGAAAGTTCTGGATCCTAGAAGAGTGTACTCTTGCCATGGGACACAGCAAGCACTCATGTGGACTATAATCTATGGCTATTGCCAAAGAAATTTAGAATCCTTGTGTCCAGGTACCAGCCAATAAGAAGGGTTATCATCATGATAAGGGCAATGGACCTTGATCATAAAGAAGAGGTGTAAATGCTTTTGATGCAGACAGGAAAGAATAAGTATGGAAGCCATGAGATTCCCTTGGTGCCACCTAGTATTCCCTTACCCCATTGGAACCATAAAATGATAGGTGCACAAGTTTGGCCAAAGAAAGTCATGATGTCCAAGGACTCAAGACATTTCAGCAATAAAGATTCAGATCACAGAGCCATATAAGCCACCACAATTTACCAGGGGAATAGCTGAGGATTGGGGTGACAAGAATTTAGGGTGTTTAATAGAGGTGAGATAAATGAGTTCAAGTTGGAGTCCTGAAAGTAACTTTAGCAATGAGGGGGGTAGTTCGTCCCACAAACTTTCTCCTTCTAAGTTTCCTCTTAGAAAAATGATGGAAACCATAGAGAAGCAACCTCCCAAAACTGTGAGGTAAATTAGATCGACATGGTGCAAAAAGTGGATAGTGGCAACTGTGAAAATATGCAATTCGAGTCTTCTGTGTGGGTAGCATGCTTGACTGATGTCCAAGCTACTACCTCTCTGGATTCATCATCATGTTCATGTTAATACCACATTTCTTATAGGCTTCTCCCACATACTGACCCAATACTTGTGGGCACTAATGCAGGCCTATTCCTGCAAGGTATGGGCCACTCCACAGAAAAACTTGGGCTCCAGGACTACCATCAAGATGGACAGACCATTCTTGGGATTGCACCACAGAATGAGATTCTTTTTACTCAATTACCTTTCCTTTCCTCTCTCCTTCATATGCTTTAGATATAATCACAGGCTGCAGTCTCCTCTGTCTTTTTCATCTCACTCCCCTTTATCTTTCACCAATGTTTCCCCCACTAATTCCTTGCAAGTCATATTCCATCTTGGTCTCTGTGTTTTTGGAGATCTCTAAATAACAAAGGCTGGAATGAATTGGACATCTTAGATAATTCCTGTCATGTTAATAATAGTCCTATAAGGTAAATGTCATCATCACCATGATATCAATGAGAAAATTGGGGCTCCAGAAATCAGTACATTTATTCATGATAAAAGAGATATAAAACTGTAGAGCAGAGTCTCTTGGATCTACAGTCAGTTCACTTTTCACTACACCTAGGAATGATTTATGACTTTCAGCCCCCAAGGTAATTATTATCAAGTCCATTGGAATATAATCACTTTTTCCTTGCAGTCATTTTTTAGCTTGGCCCAAGCTCCAAAGTCCCTTTCATCCACAGTGGCTTTCTCCATTCTTACTAAATGCATCATATTTCCCTCTGCAATAAGATCAGAGAAAATTTATCCCCCACCTTTTATCTCTAATAAGTTTATCTGTATATATTAGGTCTCATCAAATATTATTTCTTCAGGAAAATCTACTCCAGCCTCCATTTAGCTACATTCAATATTGTGTGGTCATTTGATTAATTCCAACCCTTTTCCCCACTCATGTAATTTATACAAAACAGACAGAATGTTTGATTTCTGCACACCTTTGTTTTGCCAGTATCTCATGCAATACCTACCCCAACAGACATTCATTAATGCATTGTTAAAAGGCTGAAGAAAGGGCAAAATGAATAAACCATGCTTCTTAACACTTGATGTTTAGAATATATGTTGTATTTGTTTTAAAATCTATTCTAGTCACAAAAAATGATTAGAAATGGTTGACATATTTTGTGCTTTACTTGTCCTACTTGCTAGTAAATTTCAGTCACTGTGTAGTAACTACTAAAGCATACATCAAGAGACCAAGAACTCAGCAAATGGTGACAAATGGCAGCACTATTAAATTGTGTCAAACCTGAAAATTATCCCATGGGGTGATTTTGAAAAGCATGGAATCAACAATTTCTTATTTCTCCCTTTTTCTTCTAATAATATCACATAAATCCAATTGTAGAAAATGAGAAAGGTGTCATTTGCCAATAAAGAGGAATAAAATTATTGATATTTGCCATTATTCAATGTCTCTGCTTCCATGCACATAAAGGATTTAACTTCTCCAATCTTTTGAATTTGGATGTGACCACCTGGCAAGTTATGACCATGAAATATGACTGGGAGTGAAGCATACTCAACTTTCTAGTTCTCACTCCCTTTCTACATGAATGCTGGAAGCACATATTGAGAGGTCAGAGCATTTTTGTCCAGAGCCATAGTGCGTAGTGTAGAATTCTGAGCTTTGTAGCAAAAGGAGGAAGAATACATTTGTTACTTGAAGCCATTGAATCAAGAAGTTATTCTTCCACACATTAAAATATACTCTATCCTTAGCATAATACTAGAGAGTATACATGATACTCTCCAGTATTATGCCAAGTGAAATAAGCCAGGCGGTGAAAGACAAATACCGTATGATCTCACCTAAAATAGGAACCTAATGAACAAAACAAACAAATGAGCAAAATCAAACCAGAGGCATGGAAACAAGGGATAGACTAACAGTGACAAGAGTGGAGGGGAGAGGGGGACTGGAGGGAAGAAGGCAAGGGGTCTAGTCAAGGAACATGTATAAATGACCCATGGACATTGACAACAGGGTAGGGATTGACTGTGGGAGTGGAAGGGGAGAGTTGTGGCAGGGCAGTGATGAGCAATGGGGAAAAATTGGGACAACTTTAATAGAAAAATAATAAAATTAAATAATAAATAAAAATATATACATATGTACATATATAAATGTGTATGTGTGTCTGTGTATAAGTGTGTATACTCTACCCTAACTCTTAAACTATATTTAGGTTTATTCATGAAAAAGCATGCAAGTTGTATATAGGAGAAAGTATCTGTTTGAAGAGATATTTTTTAATTTCTGAGCCCCCTGAAATGGAGGGCAAAGAATGATATGCATGGAGCAGTGACCAAGCACATGACTCCATAGCTCCTTAGGTCTTAGCTGCCATGTTGTTCAAATACACTGGGGGTGATATATAACACTTAATAATCACAAATTCATGAGCTGTGTTCACTGAAAAGATTTATTAAAAGTTTACTACATAATTGGTTTTTAGTCCTTTTTATGGATGATTATTATAAAATTTACCTGGAAAGAAATTAATATAAAAACATAGATTTCCACAACCAAGATATTCTCTAAAAGAGAAAACAAAACTACATTATTAATATTTTGTTTCTGCAATAGTGCACTGGGACATTTAAGGAGTATGAAGTGTTTTGTTTGTTTTGTATTTTTTTATTTTTCAATTAATAAACATATGTAATATTATTTTCCAAATGAAAAAGGTACTTTGATCTGTTTATGCTATTTCATTCCTTTAAAGTATGTTTTCAATGTTGATGGTCTCCACATAAAAGACTAAAGGTTATAAGAGAAACGAAGTAAAATTTCATAATACAACTAAAATATGTGCACTTATATAGCATCCTCTATTACAAGCATTATTAAAAATCCCAGCATCTTAACTACCTGCTCAACTTCTATTGCATTCAAAGAACAGAAGCAAGAAAATGTATCTCCCCATATCTTTTATCTCTTCCAACTGGTTTTGGTGGATGAGCTACTACCGGAAGTGCTGCCCTCCAGTAACTGGTAAGTGGATACTCTCACAGGGGAGGATGGAAAATCTGAAAAGTGTTACTTCCTATGGCTCATAATTTTTAATCAACAATTCTTAAGGGAAGATTATTATAATCATTTTCTTGATTCTTCAGACAATAAAACATTTGTCCATACATTTCATGACTAATGTGTTTAAGTTCACATTATAGTCACATAGTAGAAAATCCAGCCCATTACTAAACAACATAACTAATTATAGTTTACAACATCCAAGTACCATTTTTCAATTAATTTTCTTACCACCGTAGTCCTTAAATTATTTACCAAAGTCCAATTTAAACTTCATTGCACAAAATCTTGTATAAAGACAATTAAATGATCATGGTAGTATTTAATATCAGCCAAAGGGAAACCATCCAAATGATGAATACAAAAACACAATATACCTATACAAGAGAAATTATTCAGTAATAAAAATACATATTGATACATGATATCATATGGAAGAAGGCCAAAACTCTGAGATGTTACACTAATTGAAAGAAGCCAGACACATATAATATATATTATATAACTAAATGGACATGCAATGTTCAGAGAAGGCAGATCTACAGAGACAGAAAGTAAATCAGTGGTTACCTTGAGCAGATGTGACAGGGAAGAATTAATTACATATGGGCATTTGTATTGATAATTTTTTCTATCACTGAATGTTGGCTTTGATCATTGTACTATAATATGTAAAATGTTAACATTAGAAGATGCTGGGGAAAATATATACAGTTTCTTTAAAGCCTACATCTGCAAATTTTTGTGAACAGAAATTATTTGAAAATTAAAAAAGGCACAAAAGACAATATAGCAATATATTTTAGGCTGCTTAAATTTTTCTTATTTAACAGAACAATTACAGTCTTATCAATTTGTGTTAAGAAAACATTATGAAGTGAGAAAAATAAACTATATCATTATTTCAATAAGCACATTTGATAATAGTGATAATAAAATCAATGGTTAACAACCCTTGAGTGTGTTTTTCTCTCACACCATGCTAATTCCATTACACAATCTCGAAAACTCAATCTCAAATAATGATTCAATGATGAATATTTTGGTTGTCATCTAGGGGTGACATTGTATAGTCATTAAACACAGGTATGTACTTTAGGAGGAAATATAGAAAATGTTTATAATATAATGTTAAGTTTTAAAACAACTACAAAGCATTAAATTGCAATACTATCAAAATTTTCAAGGATATAAAACACTAGAAAAAGCATAAAAAAGTAAAACATTTTTAAAGATTCTATTTATTTATTTTTAGAGAGAGAGGAAGGAAAGGAGAAAGAAAGGGAGAGAAACATTGATATGTGAGAGCAACATGGATCGGTTGACTCTCACACTCCCCCAGCCAGGGGATCTGGCCCAATACCTGGGCATATGGCCTGACCAGAAATCAAACCAGTGACCTTTCAGTTTGGAGTACGATGCCCAACCCACTGAGCCATGCCAGTCAGAGTGAGAAAGTAAAAACATATTTTTGGAATATGGGAATTGTGAAAGCTTATATTCTTTTTTACTTCCATTATTGGTAAAATTTGTGCATTAAGTAAAACTCTTGGCATTATGATTTAGCATAATGATAGCTTAAAGTCTTTTATTTATCAAATGACAAGCACTTTCTAAAATTTAGAAATTTATTCTGTACTTCTACTATAATTATTAACCTAATTATTTAGATAAAGAAATGGAAAGGACAGGTGTTTTAAATAACTTCTCCCAAATCACAGAGCTAATAGCAGAAACACTATCAGTTCAATAACTTGAGCAAATGTACAATAAACTCATTGGAGGAAAATATTCAAAATATCTAGGCTTCAAATCATATTATAGTGAGTATTTAAAAAAAGAGGAAAGGGTTTTTATAATGATAGTTTGAGAAATTAAACCTCTGTTAATAAGACCTGTGGGGTCAATGCATGGCTCTCCCGCCATCCATCTAGAAGGCTGGCCAGGGGATCCCTGGCCAGAAGGAATGTGTATAGTTTTGTGGATGGATTGTAACTCCTCCATTATCTCCTTTTGAGAGTGGCTTCTTGTCTGGTGACTGCTTCTTGACCTTTTCTTTCTGCATGTGCACACTGATGTAACATTGCTCTGGGCCACACACAGGTTTGTGCAACCTCAACCTGTTCTGTCTTTGTCTGGGACTCCTTATAACACAGGTGGCAAACACAAGGTCCATGAGCCGAATCTGGCCCTCCACCTTGTTTTATCTGGCCTGTCACCTTGTTTCTACCCAGTGGCAGCGTTAAGCAACTTACCTCTAGTTAAGGAGTAGTTACATTTGTACATTCCTAAAGTTACATTTGGCTCTTTGAAGGCAACCACAAGGCTGATGTGGCCCCCAGTGAAAATGAGTTTGACGTCCCTGTTTTACAATGAGCCTCAGACTGGAGGAAGTGTGGTCTCTCTAGCACTGACCTGACAAAGGTTCACTCATCTGTAATGTGAGTAAGAATGTCAGTAATGTGAGTAATAAATGGCATGTCCACATTGGCTAGTCTACCAGGTGGGGGGGGTTTGCTTTTTGGAATATCATGAGCACTTAAGTACCACCCTGTTTTGGGGAGCCTGTGCTACAAGACCAATCAAGATGTAAGTTTTAGACTGTTCCGTAGTCATTATTTAATGCTTTATGAGTAGAGATTCTGTTTTAAAATGGTATAGCTCACACTCTCATGTGAAATTGACAGCAAATTGTCTGAGATAGGCAGAGCAAGAAACTTCGTATCTTGACAAATTTAAAAAAACAACTGAGGCTCACACACATAAAATCTTTGTCATGGTCTTAATGGCAGCAGATACGGAGTGGAATCAACCTTTCTCATTGTCACCATCTTCCCTCCAGCAGTTCCGCTGGATTGGCCTTTTGCACCATAGTCTCCACAGGTTTCCCTTATCTGAGCTATACCATGTTTAATTTCCCTGGAGAATTAAGATTCCAAATTCTGCTCTACAAAAGTTTCAGGAAGAAGAAGAGCAGGAATGAAAGAGCAGAAGAAGCTTACTTTTATCTTTTATCTCACCACACTCCATGTAATTCAGCAGGAACAGGTGAACAGAATTGTTAGCTTAAACTCAAGGATGAATATAGTTTTTTCTTTTTCTTCAGAACTGTAGTTCATTAGAACAAGTTGACTCTTTATTACCCAGTACAGGTAAGAACTTCTTCCTTCTTAGCCTTGTATTTTCCCAATGCTAATCCACCGTCTCATGTCTAAAAAGACGAAGCGCTGTCATGTAGCCATGCTAACCAGCTGTCTTATTCAAGTCATCAATTTCCTTTAACACAGGCAGATGCACTCTGGCAAACGGTGTCAGTTTCACAATGAAGTAACAAACCATATACTCTTTTGACGTTCATTCTATTCCAGATAATAACCTTAATTATTCGTTAGCTATACTAAGCTTTGTAAGATTACTAAGTCTTTTTTTTTTTTGTAAATAACTAGTGGAATAAAATACATGTCATAATAAATTTAAAATATGTAATGAAAACTAATAATTGCTACTTTTACATTTTATAAGGTTTGGAAGCTTATTGAATGAGGTTTGGTGGATTTTAAAAGTAGTTCATTTAAAGTCAACAATCAGGTACAGAATATTGGAAGGAATCATAGCAAATAAAGGTCCTGAAGCTTAAATTATGTTAGATTTTTGGTGAATCAACATTTCCTGACACATACTGAATGTTTTTAATAGGCATTATTAAAAATGTGTTTCATGAATTATTTTATTTTTTTATAATCGCCATGTGAAAAAGATACTTTTATTAACCACAATTGATGCATAAGTATGCTGGCACAGAGAAAGAGTAAGACGATGCTCAATGGTGGAGCTGGAATCAAACCTAGCAGCCTACTCCTAAATTTCTCAAAATATTTAAAATTTCTAAAGTAATAAATAAAACCAGTCTAGCCTTTCTCTAGTTTGCCCAACACCTTTGTCCTATACAAAGAACTCTAAGATCAGAGAATTTAAATGATTTATATAAGGTTGTATAGCTGGGCTATTTGTCATAAAGTTAAAACAAACTTGACATGACATTAGACTTTTATCTCAGTTACTTTTCGTCTCCACAGTTCTACTGGGAGCAGATGTGAAAGACAATGGCAAATCATCGTAACACTCAGCTATGCTAACTGTTGTGTTTCAAAATTATTTGTTTTTCAGCAATTCTAAGCCTAGCCACTTTATATTTCACTTAGACATTGCATATATTTTTGATATCTCTAGTCACAGACATCAAGGCCAGAGAAAGTCACAATGTCAGGTTCCATTTGTTCTTCTGCCCCTTGCAATTTTATTCCTGAAAGCTTTCAATTCCACTTATTTTAATCCTAGCTTTGGAGTTGGTTACTTGCTTCACTGTCTGTCTCATTTACACACTTTCTCTCTTGTCTGAACTGATTTGTTATCTCTGTGTATTTGCGTTCAACATTATTCATATTTTACCTAGCTCTATGGGGACACTTATACATGTCTTTGACGGGAGAATATCTCACTGAGTTGCTAAAATGTGTGTTGCATATGGAAAACCATATACCTACATTAATTATGTCCATGACCTTCTCCCCAGATTTAAGTCCACTCTTCCTATCCAAAACAAGTTTCTGTCATCAGATGGATTACAAACATATGATGAAACATATACCTGAATATTTGTCATTTATAACTTATTACTTTAAAAACATTCCCTAGAAAAATAAATTATTATATTAATTTTATGGGGAAGCAAAGGAGGATTTTATATACTGTGAATCTAGATTCCATACATTTTCAAATGATCAGAGGAAAAAATGAGCTATGAGATATACTAAAACATAGTAATCACATAACCAAACATTTTATTTCACTAATATGAGATTTCATGAAGCACAAGAAATAACAGCAACATACCAGGAAGTCAAGGTTATTGGTTTAACTGGTTAGGTTTTTTCAAAAGGCATAGATAAAGAAGTAGTGGAATACATGATAGTTTTTTTAAAGGAAATATTCAACATGTAATAAGATTGAATATATTACAGTTTTTAGTATATACACTTTGAAAGTTAGATCAGAACACATGTATTATTGCCCAAAGTGAACATTAAAACATTGGATCAGGTCATTTTTTTATAACATTAACAACAAAAAACACACTTTAAAAAAAAAAGATAAATCTCTAAAGAACGTCTGGTGTGCAAAGCTGACCCACTGAAGTTGCTCAGGTTCACAACACGATTGGACATCTGAGCGCCCAGCCTACTCCTCCTGCGGGCACTCCCTCTGCAGCCTGGGGGCGCTGGCTGGGGTTCCAGCCTTTCTGTGGAGAGTGCTATTAAAACTTCTAGCTTCAAATGTGTTCTTCAGTGCTTTGAGTTGTAAAAGTCTTTGCACATTCCTACCCTTTCATTTCCTATCTCCTTCACTGGTGGAAAAGGTTCTCTGGTAAGGCAAAGTAAATCAGCATATGCTCTTTAGTAAGGAAGTGGGTCACTGACAATCTGCTGTGCACGGAAAACTGCTCCTCGCAGCTCTGAGCATCCAGGGACATTTACCTCCACTGTGTTAACTGTGGAGGTGGAAATCCCTGACATGCATGGCATGATGATTATAAAAGTTTTCATTTTTATTAACCTGTGATGAGATAAAGGTGAAAGGCAAGGCTTTGGGAGGCTTTCATACTTGCTTGGCATGGGTGCAATGATAAGTAGAATGTTTCCCATCACAGTTAAATCAAAATGGTATGAAAAACCTGGAAGCATACTGGGATTATCAACATTAACAAAACCTTGAATATGCTTTGGATAGCGGTCAATACAGTATCTTTATTCAATTTCCTCATCTGTCTTCTTCAAAGAAAAAAAAGAAACAAAAACACATAAATGAATCATCGTAAATTATGTGTAAACTTATTTGGGTGATGGCCCCGATTGTGGTCATTTTGCTAAATACAGTATTGTTATTATAACTGATCTGTATGCATTTTGGCACTTGGCATGAAGCTCTTTATACATGGAAAACTTTTTTCTCAATTCTTATCATCAGAGGTGATTGAAAAGAGTTTACAATTATAAGAAAAGCAGTGTAACAAAAGTCCATGGTAACTCTCTTGCAATCTTTAACTACATAGTCCTGAACTTCTTGTCATTTGACAGAACATTATGCTGGCCTATTATATCAATGAATAATATTTATGAACTTGAGCAGAAAGTGGTAAATTCCATAAACATCATAGAAAGGCACAGGCATGGCAGGAGTTACAAGAAAAAATTCCCAGAAAAGAAAGGAAAACAAGGGCCTGTGTACTTTATAGGAAGCTATTGGTCTCTTATACTCCGATGTGCCCCCTAAGGTACAGAGCAATTGGTTGCACCTTGCATCTCTCACCACAAAGAAAGAGGCACAGCATTTAGAATGTTATTATACTCTTCCACCTCATTTATTGGGTGATTTCAACAGTTGTCAGTTTCAAGTGAGGCCCAGAACAAGGCTACATGCACTTAAGAATGTTCAGGTATAGGGAAAGCTGTTACCCACTTAGGATTTTAAGATTCAACAGATTTAATCTTGGCAAAGGTATCCATGATAAATAATGATTGTGGGTAGAGTCAGGAATGTCACAAAATAGATCCATGAAGGTCTAAAATAAGGTGATACCCTCCTCAGAAAATATCTATTTTTCTGTCCTACAAAGAGCTATCGGCATCCATGTAAAGAAAAATCCCCTGATAATTGACTAATTGACTAAGTGAGCATGGTTAGCCATCATAAACTATCTGTAATCCATTCCCCAAAGCTTAGGTTAGGCAGACAAAGCAACAATCTGTTGCACAATGGCAGTGGTACAATCAAAAACTAGCCTAATCAGGTGAAAAAGACAGGAATAAGCAGTTGTCTCATAATCATATGCAATTTTTCCTACACTCTCAAACAGTATTACCAACCTCTTTTGCAATAATGCCACACATATAGCCTCATGGGGAGATCCAAACAATCAGCTAATGTAAAAAAGAAGGATTTGAGTCTTTATAGAGAGGTTGGTGGGAAACACGAGAGTTTGCTGGACAAAATATCTGCCTCTTTACTGTCCCTATAGAAGTTGGTCATGAGAACAGAGGTGAAAGGAAGTAATTCCAATCACTAGAGCTGCCAGTAGAACATTAGATGTTCCCATACACCAAGGGATTAGGAAGCTAGGATGTGAGTACACTGCAATGTCTGGGAGACAGACAAGAGCTCGGCTGGTTAAACTGAGGCCTGGTACATGGACAAGAATTTAGTGAATAAACCTATAAAACTGGACATAGGGATCTTTATATTTATCGTATAATGTCAACCAGAGATCATTCAACATAGAAGAGGCTTTCAAAAATGAAACAGACAGGAGCCCTGTATGGTGCAGCTCAGTGGATTAAGCGTGAGCCTGCAAACTAAACAACTGTGGTTTGATTACCAGTCAGGGCACATGCTTGGGTTGCAGGCCAGTTCCCAGCAGGGGACGCACCAGAAACAACCATACATTGACATTTTTCTCCCTCTCTCCTTCTCTTCCCTTCTAAAGATAAATAAATAAAATCTCTTTTAAAAAATGAAACAGATAGGATTACTTAACCTGTAGGAGTCCTCAGTTTCTCTCTTCAGTTTACCCTAGAGTGGGCATGAACTCACAGAGAGAAAATAGTGGCAGGGGTGAAGCCAACAGCTTGGGTTCTCTGTCTAATCGCAGCTGGTCTAGCTCCAATCTGCTAGAAAACTCTGATTTCACATATTTTTATGTAATTGCCTAAGCCAGATTACTTCAAATCAGATAAGGAGCTCAATTAGCAACTTATGTGTCCCAAAGTAGTTTTGTATACTTAAATATTAAAAAACATATACAAAAGCATTTCTTACTAACTCCTTAAAGTGTATTTCAAAGGTTGGCTATTTTATTTATGTATTATTTTTTCAAGCTTTATCAGAATATATAACTGACATATAACATTGTATAACTTTAAGATGCACAATGGATGATTTGATAGAAGCATTTATTATAAAATGCTTACCACGAGAAGGTCAGTTAACACATCCATCATCTCACCAAATTATTTTTTTAGTGATGAGAACATTTAAAGGTTACTCTTTCAGCAATGTTGAAGTATACCATAGACTACTGCTATGCATAGTCACCATGATCAGTACCAGATCCGCAAACTCACTCATTTAAAGCCATAAGTTAGCACCCTTCAACCTCTCCATCTCCTCAGTTCTCTAGCCCATGAAAACCATCCTCCACTTGGTTTTTATGATTTTGGCTTTCTTATAGTTTCCATATGTAATTAATTTTTATGTAGTATTTCTTTCTCTGTCTTACTGATTCCATTTAGCATAATTCTCTAGCTAGAATTGTCTAGAATTACTTCTAGAAAATTCTGTATTATAAGAAAAATCAATGTAGTAACAATTAAAATTGATGAGTACCTTTTTTCAGGTCAGAAGCAAGAACAAATTACGTTACCAATGGAATATAGGGCAGTTGATCTATCATTTTGCATGTGGCACTTTGATGACTATCATATTTAAATAATAATTATTAAAATTAATTCTGGTTAAATTATAGAATCATCAACTCATAAAATGTTGGCTGATAGCAAGAATTATCATGTACTCTGCTTCTTACTCTTCAATTGAATTCAGAGACTATGTGATTTATGACACCTTAATTGGTATTATATATCTGCATTTGAATCTATACAATGGCAATGTTTTATACCTATAAAAGAAAATGTTGATTTATATCACTAATTACCAAAATTCCTATACCTAAAAATATTCTTTTTTAGGGCTTTATAAACCTTGTGTCCATATGCAGTGATGCTCCTGGAATGCTGCTAGACAGGTGATGGCAAAGGGTGATGCTGGTCAGGGTGCCATGCACACAATGCCCGGTGGTGTCTCCCACAAATCAGGATTTCAAGATTAGATGTCATTCTTGATACACTGAGACCTAATGGTAGTCAAAGTTCCATGAAACTTAAAAAAAGTCATCCATGTAATGACACTAACCTGGTGTTATTACTGTTACATTTTAGAATGAAATTTTCCACTCAAGCATTGTGAATTGGGGTCCACTTGGTACCACTGTTACCTCCATCATGTGTGTCTGGTACAATGTCATACAGAAGCTTCTAAGATTATTCACTTGTTTTTTCTTCCCATAGGACAGCATTAGACAGTGAATCTTGGTGACACTCGTCAAGAAGCCTTTCTTCATCACAATTCTCCTACGAGATTGAGGCTTTTTGATGAATAAAAATGGGGCAAAAATATGAATTCCTTGAAGCTGCAATATCGAAAACAGTTTGTTCCTGGTTTGTAAAGCCTGGCTTTGATTGGAGGTCCACAAAATCCTGACCTCAATGATTCATAGAGTGATGATAAGTCATAGTTGGTCTGGAAAACCCTGGGGAGTTCTCTCCTATGGTCTAAGCTTAGTTACTCGTTCACTCTCATGGACTGCACTGGATGACACTACTATTTAGATATGCTGCTTAGAACACACTACCTAGAAGATGATCTTGAATTTCTTTTCTCCCCATTCTATAGCCTGAAACTACAAAGGACTCTGGTTATTCAATGCTCTCTTTCATGAGTTCTCTGCAAACTCAGAGCAGAGCTAAAGCCTTAGGAACTTCTTTCATATGGAAAAATCCGTTTTTAACATACCATTCATGTAATGGAGTAGAAAAGGGCTTGATCATTTGAGTGGGAGATAACCCACATTTGCCTTGCAGCTCTTATACTCAATTAGCCTCTAAACTTTTTTCTAGTTCAGAGGTTTAACTTTTTAACTGTGGTGGGGAAAACTCAGTTCTTCTTGCCAATGCAATAACAAATCCGAAATCAGCAAGTCTATTAGTACAGAAGAAGTGTTTATTAGTGATATGTTGTCATGAAAGAGATTGTCATGAAAGAGATCAGGCCTTGCCACGGTAGGGGAGAAAGGAATAGAGCATGGGTAAAGGTAAGGGTAGCAAATGCAAGGGTGGAAGAAAGCATTGGGTCATTTGTCCTGAGGACTTAAATAGTTGTGGGATGAGGTGAGGGAGTCACGTACTGATTGGTGGGTAAAGGTGGTAGCAGCTTCCCCCAGGAGATGTGACTACCTAAACAAGGACAGGTGTGGGGGTCTGTTCCCCCAAATTCTTATCTTACTCCAGAGCATATTTGTTCAACTTGTAAAACAGGTACATGACAGGAGGCAGTTACTTAAAGTTGAGGCAGTTACCCCAAGTTATTTATGGGCTTTTTCTCTGGGCACCGTGTACCCCACCTACCTTCCAGATCATGGGGCAAATACACAGTTTCAAAGACTTTCTGTCCCAGATAGTGGAAACGATACACACAGATCTTTAAAGGCTCCCCTCCTCTTGTGCTAGCATGGTGTTTCGTGTGATGTTTGGAACACCTGGCAATCTTATTGGACGGGGCTCAGGACTACTGAGTTACTGGGTAAGATGTGGTTCCCTCCTCTTCTCTGTCTTGTTTTACTATCTATGCTACTTAACATAACCAAATGTAAAGTACATTATTTTATAATTTATTTTCTTATCAATTTATAGTTTTCAAGAGGGCAGGAGGTTTTCAAGTTTCCTTGTTTTGGCATTGTTTCTTAGTTCTGGAAACAATCCTTTCAAATCTGTAGGTGCTCAATAAATATACGTTAAATGAAGAGAAGGGATTACCATGGGCCATCAGGATCGGCCATGAGAAGTGGATAGTAACATGTGTAAGTGTTAGGACTTTGGTAGGCTCTAATGCCTGTAAATCTTCCTTTTCCCAAAGCACTTGCCAATAGTGTTTAATATTCTTAGTTAAAAAAATAACTAGCAAAACTTGTGGATATGCATTTTGCTAAATTTATCTCTTCCTTTATATCATTCACTCTTACTGGTTCACATAAATTGTTTAGACTTAAAATTGTTTAATTTAAGGCTATCAAAATATGAAGATTGTAGGTCACTCTATGCTTTAAAGAAGGACACATGCCATGATGTTCTTACAACATTGCCAAATAGATGCTCAAAATTACCCAGACGACATGTCTTCTAAGACATTGTCTCCTAGACAAATTCAGTCTTCCACTGAACTTACCTCTATAAACCAGTCAGAAACTCAGATTAACATGCAACTTTTGCTCTTACAACACTGGCAAGGCCAGTCCCCAATAGTATTTTAGGAGTATTATTTATGAAGTGATTTTTAATCTCCAAGGCTATAAATACATGAAATACATTTTGGATTCTTTATTACTGATCTCTGGCACTGCCTAAATCTCCTTGCTGGTCTGTTGTATTACCAGTGAAGAGGTTTGTTAGATAGGGAGTTTTTATCAGTAAAAACTTTCTGGTGGTAAATAGTATCATAAGCAAATCAAAAGACAAATAACAAAATAGGGCAAATACAATAAATTTCCAATTTTTTAACTTTTAGAAAGAATATAACTCATTCAAACAAGAAAAAGCCAAAGAACAAAACCAACAAACAGGCACAACATATCCAATAGAACAATAGGGCAAATGCATGGAGAGAAAATTTACAAAAACTAAAAATAAAACTAAAGATTATTTGATACACATATGAACAGATGGTCATTTCTGTACCTAACTCAAGAAACACAAATGCATACAAGAAATATTTTTCACAAATATATTTTAAAATACATGATAGTATTGCCGATGCCAAATGTCATTTAGGGGCAAGAGTTGTGGTATTGGGGGGTTGCTGGAGGAAATGTGGGGTGAGAAAGATGGGAGAGCTAATTCAGCATGGGAAAATAGAAAAAACATGTTATTTAGGTACGAGAAATGTAGGTAAATTAAACACACTCCTGGATTGGGTTGGCCAAAAAGTCCATCTAGACTTTCCTTAAAATAAAAGACACATTTTTAAAAAATTTCACCAATAACTTTATTGATTGAATATTTTGAGTATGTCAGCTATCTCCCACTATTGGCTTCTAGTGGGTAGAGGCCATGGGTGCTGCTAAACAACTTCCAATGCATAAGACAGCCCCACAGCAAAGAAATATTTGGACAAAATATCAATAGTACCAAAAAACCTTGCAAAAACACTTTGACACATCTGTTGGTCACAACACCTTCTCCAGACACTGCACAAATCTGTGTGTGTGTGTGTGTGTTTCAGTTGCGTTTTAACCTTTCTTCAAATGCTAAAGCCTAATACACCAAAAATGTTGCATATTTTCCTCCTTCTTCAATATTAAAATGGCTGCACAAGAATTCACCAATTTTGATAAATTATTTTTTCATTCATGCTAATATGACAGCTATCACAATACTATCTAACAAAATTGTTTCAAATGAAGTTAAAGACAACTAAGCACTACTAGAGCCATGCATGGTAAGGGAAAAAATCATAACATACTTTTTGGCCAACCCAATAATTCTAAAGGTAATATAAATTTGAATAAATTTTTATCAATGACTTGCAATGATTTAAAGTATGGACCACTTGACTTAGTTTTTGAATCGTATCACCTGCCCTAAAGAATAACTTCCATATGTGACAGGGTAGCTTGTGAAAAATTATCCCTTCAATGTTGTTCATATTGTCTAAAAACTAGAAACATATTAGATATTAATCACTAGGTGCTTAATAAAATACAATGAAACACTGACTATCAAAGCAAAAGAATAGTACACGTTTTTTCATTGATATGAGAACATTGCTGATCTTTATTACCAAAGGAAAATGCACAATGTTTTCTATATGCCAGTCTTTCACAATTTTCTAATGCACTCCCACAACTTCCCTGCAAGATGGATACTGATACTTCTTTTTTCACTTTAGAGAGGAGAAAGTAAAATTTTGTTTGTTTATTTGTTTGGTGTCAGGGAGGACTTAAAACACTGAGGTGAAAATTGTGTGTATCAATTGATTTGATTCTAAATGATGTATATTCAGTGTACCTATTTAACCATCTGTTTCTGCATCCTACTCTTAGATACTGAAACCACATTTTCAACTCATTCAAAGAATTTTGATACATGATTCACTTGACAGTAAATGTTCCACATAAGTTAGAATAAGAAATTAATTTTAATTTAAATGTAATTACTGTAAATGTGTATATTAATTTTTGGAGTTATTATCTATGTACTCTGGAGTATTTCCATATTGGATCATGGAATGGCTACATTTATTCAAATCTTTTTTAAAGTTTTTTATTTTTTCTTGACATATCTTGCATTTTACTGTAAAGTTGATACCTTACTTTATATTTATGATTTTATTCTATTATAATTTTCCTTCAGTAATAACATAGATATATAACTATTTTTACTGTTTTTGAAGTATTTGTTGTAGATCTGTGAAATATGTCATGGCATTTTAATAGGAATTGTGTTGAATCTGTAAATTGATTTGGGTACCATGGACATTTTAATGATGTTAAATCTTCCAATCCATGAACGCCTATGTTTCCTTTCATTGGAATCTTCCTTAATGTCTTTCTTCACTGTTCTATAGTGTTCTGAGTCTCTTACTTCCTTGGTTAAGTTTATTACTAGGTACTTTATTTTTCTCATTGCTGTAGTAAACAGGTTTTTTCTGAGTTTTTCTTCCTGATATTTCATTGTTGGTATATAAAAATGCCATCAATTTCTGAATATTGAAACTGTATCCTGCCATTTTGCCAAAGTCACTTATTAGGTCATCATATAGCTTTTTGGTGGAGGCTATAGGGATTTATTTCTATGTGCACTATCTTGTGATTTGCCAATAATGACAATTTTACTCCCTCCTTTCCAATTTGGATGCTTTTTATTTTTTCTTCTCTGAACGCTGTGACTAGAACTTCCAGTACTTTGTTGAGTAAGAGTGGTGAGAGCAGGCAACCTTGTCTTGTTGCTGATCTTAAGGGGAAAGCTTTTAGTTTTTGCCCATTGAGTATAATGTTGGCTGTAGGTTTCTCACATATAACCTTTATTATGTTGAGGTACATTCCCTCTATTCCCATTTTACTGAGTATTTTTTATCATAAGTGGGTGCTAGATTTTATCAAAAGCTTTTTTAGCATCTTTTGATATGATCGTATGATTTTTGTCCTTCATTTTGTTTATGTGGTGTATTATACTTATTAACTGTGAATATTGTACTGTCCTTGCATCCCTGTGATGAATCCCACTTGATCATGGTGTATAATCTTTTTAATGTATTGCTGGATCTGGGTTGCCAATATTTTGTTGAGGATTTTCCATCTATGTTCACTAGATATTTTGGCCAGTAATTTTCTTGTTATGTCTTTACCTGGTTTTGCAATTAGGATGATATTGGCCTGATAAAAAGAGTTTGGGAGTCTTTCCCCTTCTTGAATTTTTTGCAATAGATTAAGGAGAGGAGTTAGTTCTTTGAATGTTTGGTAAAATTCACCTGTGAAGCCATCTAGTCCAGGGCTTTTGTGTGCTAGGACTTTTTTTTATTACTGCTTCAATTCCACTAGTTGTTATCAGTCTATTCAGGAATTCTGCTTCTTCTTGATTCAGTTTTGGAAGATTGTCTGTTTCTAAGAATTTGTCCATTTCACCCAGGTTGTCCTGTTTCTTGACATATAATTCTTCATAGTAATTTCTTATAGTCCTTTGTATGGCTGTGGTATTGTTTGTAAGTTCTGCTCTTTCATTTATGGTTTCAGTAGTTTGGTTCTCTCCTTTTTTTCTTGTTGAGTCTGGTTAAAGGTTGCTCAATTCTCTTTACCTTTTCAAAAGAACAAGTTCCTGGATTTATTGACCCTTTGAATTGTTCTTTTCATCTCTCTGTGATTTAATTTTGCTCTGATGTTAATTATTTCTTTCCTTCTACTTGCTCTGGGCTTTGTTTGTTGTTGTTCCTCTAGTTCTCAGATGTAGGGTTAGGTTGTTTATTTGAGATTTTTCTATCTTCTTTTTTTTTCTATTTTTCTTTTTTTTATTTAATTGTTGTTCAAGTACAGTTTTCTGTCTTTTACTCCCATCCCAGTCCACCACCCCTCGCAGTGCTCCCCACCTCCCTCCCATTTCCACCCCCCTTAGTTTTTGTCCATGTGTCCTTTATTTGTTCCTATGACCCCTTCTCCTTTTTCCCTGAAATCCTCTTTAGGTAGACCTGTATTACTATGAACTTCACATTCAGGAACACCTTCATTGTGTACCAGAGGTTTTGGGTTGTTGTGTGTTCATTTTCATCTGTTTTCAGGTACACTTTGATTTATTCCTTGCTCTCATTGTCAACCCATTCGTTATTTAATAACATGTTATTTAGTTTCCAAGTATTTAAATGTTTTTGAGCTTTTTCCTTGAGGTTGGTTTCTAGTTTCAAGCTATCATGATCTGTGCACATGTAAAAAGACTCCAAAGGCCTCAGCGATCTTGAGAAAAAAAGAAAAAAAGTAGGAGGGATCATAATATCTGATATCATAATATCTAATATCTGATGTAGCATGGTGTCTCTATTGCTTGCTACAATGTCAGGCAAACTTTAGGTGCTGAGTAAATGTTACTTGATCTGATTAATAGGAAATAAATTTATTCTATAAACTGGTAAATTTTGCCAAGTTTTGACCTCTAGAAATAATGATATAATAGACAGTGTATCAACTTATTTTTTTCAGTATTTTAAGTACCCCCCAAAATTAGACTGAAATTAATTCAGTTATGAGATAATCTTTGAGCATTGTAATTCATGGCATTGTGACAGAGCAGCTAAAATGGCAAGTGGAATTAAAATTAACTATGGAACATGATTTTTAACAGACAGATATTTAAGGTTCATTCGAGTGTCCGTGTGAGTCCGCAATGCAGCACATAGCCATCTGTTGTCTTTTTACTTTATTCAGTTGCTATCAATGGATGCCAAGGAGGAGCTACTACTTCTATATGAATCTTAGCACAAAGGCTTTAGATAATTAAAAATGATAGAATTGGGACAGACTGTTAAACATAAACAGAAGGATAAAAAGACATCTGGCATAATTAACAGCGAATAAACCAGGTTTAACTAGCCTCAGTACAAAGTGCATTGAAATGTCACACACACACACACACACACACACAAGAAAAACCCTGAAAAACTCTGTTGAGCAATAATTCTGAAGCTACATAACTTAAAGTATTTCTCTTCAGCTGAATTTTTATTAATTGGGACATTTCCATAAACTGAGGTATTTGGGTTGTAGATTTTATCTGCTCCTGCAATTTATTTCTCAGTTGAAAGCATAATCCTTTGTTTGTGACACTGAAATTGGCTTATGTAGAGATGATTAGGATGTACATTCAGAGAATTGTGACTTCAGGTGAGAAATAAGCAGCAGGAACAGATGAACTCTTAGCAACACAGAAACCATTTTCATGCAAATATCCCCACAGTGACAGAACACAGAGGACTTACCAAAATGTTATTTCATCATATTGAATGATTTTCTATTTTCTTATGTAGAGGAATCAGTCAGAAGGATTTTAGAAATATATTTGATGTCTCTATAAATATTAAACCAGTTCTCCAAGAGAAATTATATTCACTAGTTTCAGGTAGTTTTTGAAAATTAAAAGCAGAAGCAGTTCTATAGCTTAAACATTTAGAATCTAGGAAGCAAATTTATTCAGTAAAATGAGAATGTTGTGTATAGTTTGATGAGTTCATTTGTGCTTGGCTGTTTTTGTAATAATCTGTTTTCTAAAGAGGAAAAAAGAAATATAAGGCATAGTTATTTGAACTAGATACAGAGTGATCCACTATTCAAATTATAATAAAGTAAGATAATCAACAGTCTATACAAACTACACCTTAATAGTGTCCTGGAATCTACTTTAATCATTGTCATCTGTCAGTTCTTAAGTGGGGATATAATATGGAAATCAGGTTACCGTAATACCTGCCATGTGTTATTTCCTATGATTCTTGAATGACGTGTCAAGGTGGTATGATAGTATGATATGTAGAAGAAGAACCATAAAACTTAACAATTTTCCATCATGCAATACTTAGTTTGTAAGTTGGCTTTTCATAGATGAATGTCACCAAACTCTATAATAATTAGGAGCTTTGATTTTGCCAATAAATTTGAAATATAACTCACTCTTGGCCATACCCAATTTCTTTCAATTCCCTATTCTCTTTCTCTTACTCTCAGTCTCTGTCTCTTTCTTGTTCTTACTCTTTGTCTCGTTTTTCACAAACTCCTTTACTTAATACAGATTCTTATATACACCCTAGCTGGTCTTATATGTATCTGACTTCTATCCATGTTAACTACAAACTATTTTCATATCCTCAAGGTGATAGATGTACTGCTATCAATCAATGTTGGAGAAGGTTTATTTCAATTTGTTCTTATAGATAATCTTGAGAATCTCTTCAGTAGTAACATCATAAGCAATATGCCCTATTTGTTGCTACATCTTCCATATCCAAAGGAATGTTTTTCACCTAAAATATTTTCAGGAAATTTTTCTTTATTCATCATAACTGCTTACTAAACTTCATTTCCTTTTATTGTTTGAGTGCTTCTATGTTTCTTGTTCTTTCAATTTTATGCAGTTTTGTAGTTTGTTAGAAATTTATTGAACACTGACAGCTGGTAAGATGCCAGATCAGACTTTACATGTTCAGTGGTGAACAACAGAGATGCGGTGCATGTGTTCACAGCACTTACAGGCCACTGGGGAACACAGTTAAACAAGTAAACAGGCATGTAGCCATCATGCAGTCAGTTAAGTGCCATTGAGGAAAGATGAGCAGATTATGAGAGAACAACGGAAATATGTTTGATTGGTGAGGCAATGTATCTATGTGAAAGTGATATTTGAGCAGATAGTTGCAGGAGTCTGACGCAGAAGTCGGATGTAAGGTATTGAGAAGAACATTTTATAAAGAAGGAGCAAGTATAAAGGACACATGGACAAAAACTAAGGGGGGTGGAAATGGGAGGGAGGTGGGGAGCACTGGGGGGGTGGCCTGGGACAGGAGTAAATGACAGAAAACTGTACTTGAATAACAATTTAAATAAATGAGTAAACAAACAAACAAACAAATAAATAAATAAGAAGGAGCAGTGGATACAAAAGTCCTAAGTAGACTAGAACTTGACCCTATCTTCCCATTTTTTAAATTTATTAAATGAAGTCAATAGTTTGGACACTAATGATCAAAGAGAATGTAGGAAAATATTAGGTGAACAAGTTATGCAGGATCCAGATAAAATAAGACTCATCCACACTCTGAATCGTGCAATAGAAAGCTATTAAGAAGAATGAAATGAGGAATTAGCTGGCTTTGGTCAAGGCAAAGGGATAGTGGAAAGGTGCTCTTCAAGGAGGTTTCTTTTATGCTGGCTTCAGTGTTAACTAGAAATCACATTATCTTCCCTAGATGCACTATTGCCTTATTATTATCATAATCTTGATGTCACTGCCATATCCCAAAGGGATAATGTGGTGACTTACAGCAAAACTGATTTTGGTTCTAGCAATGCTTAGAAAACACTTAATAGACCCCAAAATTCCTATAGTCTATGTTCTATGACTACTTGTTCCTTTTACCCAACTTTAGGAAAAGCCTTTACCTCCACACATGATTTCAGTGTAGGGAATATGGGTTTTTCAAAAATATATATATTTTTTTTATTTTTAGAGAGAGAGGAAGGGACGGAGAAAGAAAGGGAGTGAAACATCAATGTGTGGTTATCTCTTGTATGTCCCATACTGGGGAACTGGTCTGTAACCCAGGCATGTGCCCTGACAGGGGATCGAAGTCATGACCCTTTGGTTCACAGGCTGGCACTCGGTCCACTGAGCCACACCAGCCAGGGTGTCAGCTTAGGGAAAATGTTTTAACCTTGCTAGCTATAACAGTATAGTTCTTTGTTAAATCTTTCTGTGTTCTAGCGATAAAAAAGAAGCTTATCCATAAAGCAGCACAAATCCAGAGAAGAGATTACCAGAACATTTTTCACATTTATAGATCTATATTATTTTGTAGAGATTGAATATCAATATATGAATTCTGAGTTTTATCTTTGCACAGCTTAAAAGTCATATGAATTCACATAAGTAGAGTTGAAAGGATTGTTTAGTAGCTAGGAAATAAACTAAGAATCTCTGATAAAGAGATGCTAAAATATAGAGCCTAAAAAAGACAAAAGTAGACTTTTTGTTTGTTTTCCCTCTCACATCAAAATTCAGAGGGAACTACTCAAGGCTGAATCAGCCCTGTTCTGTGAAGTTATCCAGTGACTCAGGTTCCTTCTTTTTTGTTGCTTTGAAATCCCCGAGGATGTTTCTCTTGTTCACTGACTCAGAAGAAGCTTAGCAGGGTTATTTCTAAATATAGCCCGTCAGAAGAAAAGGAAAGAAGGTAGAAATGAACACCCAACCATTTTAAAGGCAAGACTCGGAAGCTGCACACTATACTTCTGTTCAAATACTGATGGCAAAACTAATTATATGGCCACGAGGAGCTAGAGAGGAGGTTTACAAATGTGGCATTAACTGTTCAATAAGCCCATCTAACACTCTGGGAGGAAGATAGAGTCCAAGTCACTAAAAGAAATAAGGGATAAATAGATATTAAGAAATTTAGACTCTGATACAATGAGTATTTTTAAAATATTTCAATACATAATCATATCATGTTCTGTTTCATAATTGAAATTCAAAATGTTACCTATCTTCAATTATGATACGGTCTCAATATTTCACTTGGATGCCATCTTTCCATCTGAAAAATGCCTCATATTTTTGATCCTGCATTTATATATTTCTGTAGAAAATATTTCTTGAAGAAATTTAGTTTTCTCTTCTTGTTCCTCCATACAACACAATCATAAATTATACTTGTATTCAGTTACTAATTTTTATTCAACAAATATTTAATAGGCACTTATTATACATTGGGTGCATGATAGGTTCCAAATACAAACTGGTGTTCAAAATACACAGGGACTCTCTTCTCTTGAAGCCTGTAGATCAGAGGGAAAGATAGACATTCAAAAATATTCAAATAAATGAAAATTTTAAGTGTTTTAAGTGACACAAGGGATGTAAATAGTTTTATGAAGTGCATAATAGGAAGGTTTTGTCCAATCGTGGAGTCTCTAAAGAGCTGTGATTAAGGACACATCTGCTGGAGCAAGTCAGGTTACCTAAGTCAAGGAGAGGGGTGGTAGATGAAAGAGGTCCCAGAGAAGAAGCAGCAGGTCCAGGTCTCTACAGTGGGAGTGGGCATGACACTGGGGTGGGGAGAATAGGAGGAAGATGAAGGAAGGTAAAGTGCAGAGGCAAGGGTATGAGATGAGCTGGGAGAGTCAGATAGGGAAGTGTATAGCTGGATTGCTTATGAGGTCATTAAACAGGGGTGAGAAGTGGCCAGATTTCCACTTCAAAAGAATACTTCTGAGGATAGTGTGGTTTCTTGACAGTAAAAAAGACCACATGGAAATCTTTTCTAGTAACTCAGGTAAGAGATGACTACTAATGCAACTATCATTGAAAAACAATTAGATAATAAAAAATGGAATTGCCAATCAAGATGACAGCAGAGGTAAACACAGCTCACCTCCTTGCACAGCCACATTAGAATTACAACTAAACTATATAACAACCATTACATAGAACTATCAGAAATTGAGTTCACTAGGAATCCAACAACCATGGAATTAGAGAAACCACATCCATCCAAACTGGTAGAATGGGGTGGAAACATACAACAGACTGGTGCCATGTACACATGTGGTAGATAAAAATTTGGAAGGGTTATCTCGGGAGTGAGGAGTCCCAGACTCACACCAGGCTCCTCAACTCAAGGTTGCAGTGACAGAAAGATAAATCCTTGTGACTTCTGGCTACAAAAATCAGTGGGGATTGAGCTGGTGGGAGAAACTTCTGGGGTCCCAAGCAGTTCCTCTTAAATAACCTGTACAAGGACTTACTCAGACTCATTCTCTCTGAGCTCCAGCACTGGGATAGCAGCTTTAAAAGCACCAGTGACATACAGTAGGGAACTGAAGTGTCTGGCATCAAGGAGAGATCTGCAGGACAGTTTCCTCCCAGACATAAAGGCAGACAGAAACCACTGTCCCTTTTCAGAGCCCTCCTCAACAAAGCCACAGAGCCAGCAGGCAGGTACCATATGTGAGACTCCATCAACCTGGCTAACATGGTTTGCCCTGCCCTGGAGATCCCCTAAGACTCTGTCACACCCAATTTATGGGCCTACCAAAGCTGTTAACAGTTACTTTTCCATGTGAATGGCTGGTTCATCTCATGCTTCACATCTTCCTAAGTCCTCTCAAACAAGCAACAGCTGGCATCATTGAGTCCCCAGTCCTGGTATCTCTTGCCAAGTGGTCCCAGGCCTGGCACTAAAAACAGCCAGCTTAGGTTCACAGCTTGGCTTTGCCTGGAAACCACCAAGCTCAGGACAGGTAGTAGCCATCTCAGATTGCTTTATAGATCATGCAAGATGATCCTGAGAAAGACACAGGTGGGGACTGACATTGGCCTGCACCATCCAGGAAATTCCAGAGAATGTGTACCCAGTAGACAGCTACAGACTACATCAGAACACATTATCCTGCCCCTGCAGAACTGATCATCCATGGAGGGTGGAGGGTGGTGGTAAGTGGTCACAGACAGTTCTTATAGCTGACTGGCCTGGATAAATCCCTCCCACTAATCTGCCAACAGCAATTAAGGATCAACTAAAAGAGGAGAGTATATTAAGTCCACATGGAGAGCATACCTCAAGTACCAAGCTTGGGTGGTAGGGAAGTCTGTGTCAGTGGACCCTACAGGGTATTTACTACATTAGGCCATGCTACCAAGATTGGGAGTCATTGTCACTCTGCTTCATATATAGAAACAAGCACAGGGAGGCTGCCAAAATGAGGAGACACAGAAACATGGTCCAAATGAAAGGACAGATCAAAAGTACAGAAACAAACAAAATGGAGATAATCAAACTTTCAGATGCAGAGTTCAAAACACTAATTATAAAGATGCTCAAGAAGCTTAATAAGGATCTTAACAGCATAAAAAAGATTCAGTCAAGCCCTGGCTGGTGTAGCTCAGTGAATTGAGCATGGGCCTGTGAAGCAAAGAGTCACCAGTTTGATTCCTAGTCAGGGCACATGCCTGGGTTGCAGGCCAGGTCCCCAGTAGGGGACACATGAGAGGCAACCACACATTGATGTTTCTCTCCCACTCTTTCTCCTTCCCTTCCCCTCTCTCTAAAAATAAAAAAAAAAAAAAGATTTAGTTGTAAATGAGGAGTACACTAATGGAAATAAAGAAAAATTTTCAGGGAAAGAACAGTAGGATTCATTAAGCTGAGAATTCAATCAACAATTTGGGACATAAGAAAACAAAACAACAACCAATCAGAACAACAAAAAGAAAAAAGTAATCCAGAAAACTAGGTCAGTGTAAGGAGCCTCTGGGACAACTTCAAGTGTCCCAACATTCCCATCATAGGGGTGACAGAAAGAGGAGAGAAAGAGCCCCAGATCAGAAATCTATTTGAAAATATAATAAAAGATAATGCCCTTAATTTGATGAAGAAAATTTACATTCAAGTCCAGAAAGCACAGAGAGTCCCACACAAGATGGATATGAAGAGGCCCACTCCAAGACATAGCAAAATTAAAATGCCAAAGGTTAAAGATAAAGAGAGAATCTTAAAAGCAACAACAGCAAAGCAGTTAGTTACCTACAAGGGAGTTCCCAAAAGACTTTCAGCTGATTTCTCAAAATAAACATAGAAGGATAGAAAGTATTGGAAAAAATATTCAAAGTCATGAAAAGCAGGGGCCTACAGCCAAGATTACTGTACCTAGTAAAGATATAATTTAGAATCAAAGGGCAGATAAAGAGCTTCCGAGACAAGAAAAAACTAAAGGGGTTCATCATCACCAAGCCATTATTATATGAAATGTTAAAGGGACTTATTTAAGAAAAAGATGAAAACTATGAACAATAGAGTGGCAAAAATACATATCTGTTGACAATTTAATCTTAAAAAAAAAGCCACAAACTAAGCAAACAAGAATAGAGAGAAAATCGTGGAAACAAAGAGTATTTTGATGGTTTCCAGATGGGAGGTCATTGTGGGGTATGGGTGAGGTGGTGAGGGGATTAAGAAGTACAATTAGGTGGTAACAGAATAGCCATGAGGGTGTAAAGTATAATATAGCAAATGAAGTAGCCAAAAATCTTGTACACATGACCCATATACATGGACACGGTGTGGAGATTGCCTAAGGGAATAGGGCGTGCTGTGGGCAAAGGGGAGAAATTGGGACACCTGTAATAACATCAATCAACTATAATTTATAAAAGTAAAAATAGTAAAAAGAATGGACTAATAAGGATTTATCATTCTAAGTAATATTTTCCATCTCTGGAAGTTTTATGTATACATTTTTGAGGGAAAGGAACAGATTTGCTATATATTTTAAAACCAATTCTAAAATAATCTCAGCCTATAAGCATAAAGTATGGTATTTCTAATATTTCATATACTCAAAAATTTATATGGGTATAGACATTAGATATTTAAGATAATTTCTAATATTTTCATGAACTAAGGCAAACAGCAGATCCAAACTTGAATATAAATATTTAACTACAGAAACATTTTTTCTCTCATTAATGACATTAAATTGTAAACAAAGGGAGATTCAAAGAGAAATTATGTAAGACCATTTTGCATGTATAGATGAATATGAGAATAAAAATTGATAGCATTACTAATCTATATGTAAGAGACCTCAGCTATGATTAAACTATATTTTTCATATAGATAATATAAAACAAATGGGGATATTAAAAAGTTAAATGTGTTTCATGTTTAACACACACACAAAATATCCTAAACTAAATATATTTAGATACATAAAAATGATGTAATGCCTAAGAGTACTTTTAAGAAACAGTAGTTCCTCTGTTTACTTTTATTTACCTGATATAACTCTCTAACCTTTTTGTTAATTCAGTTTTGTTCTCTACATGGGTTGTTATAAAGTGGTTCAAAGAGGGAGAATGTATCTGGATGTGTTTAAATTAACTATTAAACATTTATGTATTATCCTCCAGGAGAGATTCTCACACACATGTTTTAGGTTTACTGCTTAACATCAAACAGAAGAACATTCAGGGGCAGCAGAATTTAGGGAGTAGCGTAGGGAGGTAGTTGGATCAGTGGGGAATTTCAGAGGGGCTTATACAGTATTGTTCTTGGTGCCCAGGTATCTTAAAGGGAAACTTTCACAATGTCCAGAGTCCTTGATGTCCTGCATATGAAGGACAAGGATATCCTTGAATTCCTTGCAGCAGGAACCCACTAGGTGACTGCAACAGAACCTTGACTTCTAAAAGTAATGGTGCATCTGCAAAAGGAAAAGTGATGGCCTCTGCATCATAAATATGAAGACAACCTGGCAGAAGCTCCTGCTGACTGCTTGTGCCATTGTTGCCATGGAAAACCCTGCTGATGTCATTGTCATCATCCAGGAGTACCGGCCAGTGAACTGTGCTAAAGATTGCTGCTGTGACTAGAAGCACTCCTATTGCTGGAGACCTCACTCCAGGAACCTTCCCTAACTAGATCCAGGCAGCCTTCTGGGTGCTGGGACTTCTTGTATTTACTGATTCCAGGGCTGAGGACCAGCATCTCACAGAGGTGTCTTATGTTTACCTGTCTGCCATTGCTCTGTCTAAAACAGACTCTCATCTGCACTGTGTGCACTTTGCCACCCCTTGCAACAGTAAGGGGCTCACCCAGAGGATCTACTGCAGTGAATGCTGTCTTGAGAAGTTCTGTGGGTATACAGTACTGTCTCCTGTGAACACCCATGGAAGGTCCTTCATGATCCCTAGTTCTACAGAGATCCTGAAGAGATTGAAAGGAAGAGCATGCCACTGCTGAAAATGTTGTGACCAAGGACAAATTTCAGGGTTAATAGGCTGCACCAACTCCTTAGTTCTCTGCTGCTCAACCTGAGGTCATAGGTTGATCTAAACGTACAGGTGTGCTTCTGCCTATTCAGCAGTCTGCAGTTGAAGGCTGGAGCACTCCACCAGCCTCTGAAGACTGGACTGCAGTCCCCACTGTTCAGGACATTGAGTGGGTGGTAACAACCACTTAGTGGTCTTAAGATGTTCTTCTACAAACTCAAACAGACTGGAAATAAGGTTGATGGAAAAGAGACAGTTTCTAAAAAAGCAAATAAACAAAAAGTTGTAAGAGTAAATGAATGGGAGAGTCAGGGTGAGTGTGATTTTCCTAGTTGACCACTTTCTTCCTGTCTCAACATACTTTTTAAAATCTCTTTAAAGTATACATTTTATATATTTTTTGTTTTTGATTCTAATAAAACCAGTATCTCTGAATGTAGTTAAAATTAATTAGGCCTTATCTAAAATTTTAAAATGCTAATAAAAGTAAATGAGCAACAAATAGTAGACTTAGCATTCTGGCTTCATTATTAATGAAAATTTGATCTATTTATTGCAATCAAAATATAACTTTGGAATTGATTATAATCACTTTGACTTGGGTAGTCTTGGTAGCAAATAGCAAATAACTCTCATTAAGTATTAAGAAATAAACCAAAAAGTTTCTATCACATTGAGGTTTAATTTAGCTTAGAATAATAATTAATGCCATGTGAAATAGGAAGGAAAAATGTCTGTTATTTTATGCATTCAGTAAATAGTATTGTTCTTTCTCTATACGAAGAACATGGTGCCTGTTAGAAAATTAAAATGGAAAAACGAAACTTTCTGGAGTGACAGACGCATTCTGAAACTATGGTGTGTGTGACGAGTTATTTTATGTGCCAACTTGATGAGGTCAGAGCACCTAACGATTTGGTCAAACAGCAGTCTAAATGTTGTTGTGAAGGTATTTTTAGGTGATATTCACATTTTTATCAGTAAATTTGAGTAATGCAGATTACTCTTTAGAATGTAGATGGGCCTGATCCAATTAGTTGAATGCAATAAAAGAGAGTGAGGCTACCTGAGGAATAAGGAATTCTGCTGACAGATTGCCTTCAGACTCAAGGTGCAATACCCACTGTTCCAAGTCTCCAGGCTGCTGGCTTCAAATTGTGGGCTTGTCAACTTCTGTATGAGTCAAATTCTTAAATCTCAATCTCTCCCTCTTTCCTCCTCTCTCTCTCTCATCTCTGTCTCTCTGACAAAGACAAAGAATACAACTTTTGGGGGTGAATGTGTTTACTACCTTGAGTGCGATGACAGTTTCACTGGTATAGGCACATCTTCAAACTCATCATTTGTCTACGGTAAATATGTTCAGTGCTTTGAGTTATCAATTATACCTCAATAAAACTATTTAAAATGTGAAGGAAAAAAACAGCCTTCTTGAAGAAGAGGTTCACAGGCCAACATGCAGTAGTAGACCATTATGGAGGGCGGAAGCCGAACAAAGGGAGACCTCAGTCCACCAACATTAACACAGAGTAAGAAGGCAAATGTGACAGCAGCCCAGACTTACACGCTCTGCCTCTTACGAATAGCTTGACCTGAAAAGGGCACTCATTCCTACTCTACTTTCCCAACTCATTTCTCTCATCTACAAAGAAAGATAATACCAATCTTGCAAAGCCATTGGATCTATTAAACATTAATATTATGTATAAGCATAAGGGCTCTGCCTATGTTGTTCACCTCCATATTCCACAAGAATAAAACTATGCTTCAAACTGTAAGTCTCAATAGGAGTTATTACTAATTCATGAATACCAGAAGTCTAGCATAGTAAATTCCTAATCATAGGTGATAAGGTTGTGGTAGCTGCTCTTTCTGCAACTGCCAGCTCTAATCAGTGTGATTAAAAGTGGAGGGAGTAGAAACAATTTTTGTAGAAGCTAGGCTACCTGGGGAGCAATTCCAGATGGTGTGCACTATTAGATAACAATATCAGTAGTTCACACAGTAAAGTGCTGTGCAGAAAAAAAAAATTGATGGGATTTAGGATGAACAGAAAGGACATTATGGAAAAGGTGAGGCTTCTTAAGGTCATTAAGGATGACTATCATTTGGAGAGAGGCAGCTATTTAACACAACATTTTTATTATGAGCAGTAAGAGAAGCATCATAAATGCATTCTCTTTGAATGGGCAAACTATTATAGTTGTTAAATACCTTGTTAATTAAGCTCACCTAACACAACCTTCTTAGACATTCTCATTCTTTAACACTGGTATCACCAGTGAGGTTGCTTTACAGGAAAAGGACTGCTACTGGCAGCAAGAGTAAAAAAATTTAATTGGGTAAAACTTTATTCTCAAGCACTTGAGATTATGAAAGACTGAAAGAGTTTTATTGAGTATGTCAGCTTTCCAGTAACTTTACTCAGACCCTGACAGGCTGTCATGCTTTAAACCTTGGGAAGTACTTACTTTAGCAATAAGATGCAACTTCTTTGAGCTGTATGCACACTGAATAGGTTATCAGTGGGATATCTGTGATTTCAATCTCTCAAATTAGCTGTGTTTAATCCCTCAAATTACATCAAAACTTAAAGTTTTGGAGGTCTGTCATTCCTATTGAGATTATAGAAAAGGATTATATGATTTATTCCCATGAATATGAAAGAGGATCTAAATCCCCAAATTGCTTAGCATTCAAGTGATTATACGCAGTTTTAGAAAGCCCCTGTTTTAATCTATAAATGCCTGTATATGATCCCTTAGTTTCTCATAACAGGGCAGTGGAAAGTGCTGAGATAAGTTTTAAAATGAATTTCTAGTCATCATCCTATAGAAACCAAGAGCTTATAATTCACTTAATGTTTTGTTTTTTCAAATGGTTTTAATGTTATCTAGGCTACATTCAGAAAATCATAGAGTTATTCACAAGCATTCTCTGCATTTTCTGAAATACTATTATTCTTCTCATCTGATTGTTAATTTTGGTCCATAACTTGATTTGGTCAATGAAATGTAGTAGAAAATTATAAGTACCTGTGCCATTTCCCTCTATCAGTTAGCAATTTTCCAGGACAGAAGTTCTTTTGTTGCCCTAATTTCTGAAAGCAGTCAATGTAAAACAGATGCAAAGCCAATTCACGACAGTTACGTAGACTACATGAAAACTGAACTTGTTGTGAATCACTGAGGCTTCAGGTGTCTGTTATCACTGCAAAATGGAGTACATTTTTATGACATATTATCCCAGATTCTCTATCATGGACTGATTTATTCATGTCACAAATACTATGAATATCATACCGTATCAGGCACTGGAATAGATACTGATATTCTAAGAATGAGCAAAAGCAGATATTTTCCTGAAAGTGTGGAACTCAGTCTAGAATGACCACATATCATGATGATGTTTTGCTATTTTCTCTCTCTTTTAAAAAATACATTCAGTATGCCAACTATCACAACCTCAGGCATACTTCTTTAAGTCAAATTGTAGAAATAACAGTATCTGAACACTAAGAATGAATTTGAAAAGTGGAAGATCACAACAAGGACAAGGCAGGAAGAGAAAAGTGGTATTTTAGTCCATCTGAAGGCCCCAGAGGACATCATATGTATCTGTGAGGACTGAGCAAAGCAAATGAACTGGAGTCTTGTTTATTTCCTCATTGTCTTTTTCAATATAAGAAGTTTCAAATTGTCTTTTGGATTATTTTATATGGTGTCTGAGGCTCAGCACTTAACTTTCTTATTCCTAGATTTAGGATTAACAGTATTTTGTAACTTTTAATAATTCAAAAACAAATCACTATAAATACAGAAGTTGAATTGTACAGCATATTATTGTACTATAAATTTCTTTACTATTATAACAATAAATCTCATTGTAACTGCAAATAGTTTGTTCATAGATTGACTCAAATTTACAAATTTACAAATTTATAACTGATTTGTTATAGTACATATAATCTATATTATGTGTATATAATATCTCTGTATAATAGGTATATATTTCTAATTTTCATTTTCTGAAGGATTTTGAAATCTTGACAAATGCATACCTCTAAAAGAGATATGGTATCAGCTAAAAGTTTTTTCTATCTTTTTCCAACATGATGAGGAAGTAAAAAGTGGCTCTGCTGAGAATTAGATCGTTAAAATATAAACACCAGTTCTCGCAGATAAAGTCAAGACCATAATGTAGGTACAACCATGACTAGTCTTCTTTGAGCAATTTATTTATATTTTTATTTTTTTTAAATGCAACATTTTGTCCTGAATTAATCCTTCTCCTTCCTGGATAAAATTTATTAAAACATCAAATCAACACATTTTCCTACTTTTTCACAATATTCAATCCAGAACTTGTTCCAACTTTTTGAAAATCTTCATAAAATTACTGAATAGTGCCCCAAACCCTAGAAGTCCTCTCAGCTCCTCCTTTCTGAGGTATTTCCCCTGGTGTGTGGTCACCTTTGGTGCAGAGAGCAAAATAAACTAACTTTGCTTGAGTGCAAGAATGTCTTTTTCGATGTCTAGTTGGTAAATTTCAACAATAATGATATAATGCTCAAGGAATGTTTTTTCTTAACAATTTAGTGCTCACGCACACACATATAGACAGATACGTTGCTGTACTTGTCAATACATCTATATACCACAGGGAAAATATTTGTATTTTTATAAGGAAAGAAAACAGTTAAATTTTCCGAAGAAGAACATTTAGTGCCATTCAGATTTGAAATGAATGGAAAATACTCCTTTGCAAAAGTTTCAAAACCAATGGCATTGTAAGGTGCTAAGCCATTTTTAAATGATGCCAGGAATACAACTAGCAAGCACAGAGAATCCTGAGATAGTCGATCATACTGCATATACTGCTGAAACTAATGCTCCTCATGTTCATTCTTTCTTGTTATTTCAACCCCATGGTTTTTTTTTTTTTTTTACAGAATCTATAATGGGACTGATTTTGAGACTTTTTCATAGCAACATATATATGTAAGACATTATACATCTAAAGTATATGTTCAAATAAAAAATAAATAAGCTTTATACACTTCCCCAGAAAGAATGAAAATTTCTGAGTGTGTAGTTTCCTAGTCAGAATTCTATGAATGCTTTCTGCTAGAGTCACAACTTGAGATTTGTTACTTTAAAGGAAGACTATAAAAAAGATTAATAACCTCAAATTACATTAACTGTACATTAAGGGTGATGCACAAATCCCAAGAAATAATGAACTGTCAAGGTTAGAATCATCCCTTATCAAGTTTAGTACTGAATCTCCTATGATCTTGCATAAAATGCTATTGCTGTTCATCTTACTACTAGGAAGTACAATTGATTTTCTTGCATTATTTATTAGTGCATTAGTCATGTACATTAGCACTAAACGGGAAACAAATAATGTTTTACTTCCTCAAGTCGGTGGCAACCAATGCAAGTAAAAATGTGGATGCCAAGAGAAATACAAGTGTGACTCACGCTCCTGAAATATCCTTTTTTTACCCAGAATTATAAAAAAAGTTATTCCACCCATGTTGATCTTTGATGAGTTAGAACAGTTTACATTAGTCAGGTTAATTTTGTTCTTTCAGCTTAGTGTCTTTTCGACAAATTATTATTAAGAGATTACAAAAATAACTCAAAACTGAAAGAAACCATTGGTCTGATACTAATAAATAAATAGTATAGGCTAAACCCTGAAACTAGCATTGTGTCAGATATTTATTTTGGCTCTGGTTGTTAGTCTAAAGTTTGCATTAGACTTGGTTGTTCATTTTTTAAAAAAGACAGATAAATTTATCTTCAATTAAATAAGTTTGAAGGCCAGATGTTATTCATAACAATCAGCTCCAACATCACCACCATTGCCATCCCTTCTGTATATAGACCTAATTCAGACTATCTCCAAAAAGCTAACTCCATGACCACCTACCTCCATTTCTGTTTTTTGGTTACTGGCATGTGGGATTTCTCTGTACTAAAAACTAAAAAATGGCATTTACCAAAGGACTGTGGATTTCTTGATTCCTTGGGTCTCATCATCCCTTTTTTTTTTTTTTTTTTTTGCTGGTAAAAATCTTTTTTTTTTTCAAATTTTTATTGCTATTCTATTACAGCTGTCTCAAGTTTCCCCCTTTTACCTCCTCCACCCAGCCCACCCCCCACTCCACAGTCTACCCCACACTTCGTCCATGTCCATTGGTCATTCATAAATGTTCTTTGAGTTCCTTCCCCTTCTTTCTATCAATATCCCCCACCCCTGTCCCTCAGGTCCCTGAGAGTCTGTTCCATGTTTCCATGCTTCTGGTTCTATTTTGCTCATTATTTCATTCATTAGATTCTTCTTATAGGTGAGATCATATGGTATTTGTCTTTCACCTCCTGGCTTATTTTGCTTAACATAATACTCTCCAGTACCACTCATGCTGTTATGAAAAGTAGAAGTTCCTTCTTTCTTTCTTCTGTGTAGTATTCCATCATGTAAATGTACCACAGTTTTTTGGATCCACTCATTTACTGATGGACACTTAGGCTACTTCCAACAAATGGCTATTGTAAATTACAACACTATGAACAATGGGGTGCATAAGGTTTTTTTGAATCAGTGTTTCAGTATTCTTAGGCTATATTTCCAGCAGTGTAATTGCTGGGTCAAAAGGCAGTTCCATTGTTAGTTTTTTGAGGAAATGATATACTGTTTACCAGAGTGGCTGCACCAGTCTGCATTCCCACCAACAGTGCACTAGGGTTCCCTTTTCTCCACATCCTCACCAGCACTTGTTGTTTGTAGATTTATTAATGATAGCAATTCTGACAATTCTGACAGATGTGAGGTGATATCTCATTGTGGCTTTAATTTGCATCTCTCTGATGGCTAGTGAGCTAGTGATGTTGAAAATCTTTTTATACATCTGTAGGCCATCTATATGTCCTCTTTGTAGAAGTATCTATTCAGGTGCTTTGCTCATTTTTAAATTGGATTGTTTGTCTTCCTGGTGTTAAGTCATATGGGTTCATTGTATATATTGGAGATCAAACCCTTGTGATATATCATTGGCAAATATGCTCTCCCAGAACATGGTAGGTTGCTTTTTCATTTTAATGATGGTTTCTTCAGCCATGCAGAAGCTTTTTAATTTGTTGTGGTCCATTTGTTTATTTTTTCTTTATTTCCCTTGCCATAGGAGATATATTGGCAAAAATATTATTTCATGGGGTATCTGAAATTTTACTGTCTATGTTTTCCTCTTGGACTTTAATGGTGTGAGAACTTCTAGATAAGTCTTTTTCCCACTTTGAGTTTATTGTGGTATCTGTTGTAAGTTGGTGGTCTAATTTAATTTTTTTGCATGTAGCTGTCCAGTTCTTTTAACACCACTTATTGAAGAGGCTTTTTTTACTCCATTGTATGTTCACGCCCCCTTTGTCAAATATTAATTGACCATGGAGACATGGGTTTATTTTTGGGCTCCCTATAACTATGGGAGAAATCTTATCCTTTAAAACCAGACTCGATCTACTGACCCTTCAACAACTGCTTGTGTCTTTTTTTAAATATTGTATTTCTTTTCTTTTATTTTTTTTTAGAGAGAGGAGAAAGGAAGGAGAAAGAGAGGGAGAGAAACATCAATGTGTGATTGCCTCTCACATGGTTCCCACTGGGGACCTGGCCTGCAACCCAGGCATATGCCCTGACTGGGAATTGAACCACGGCCCTTTGGTTCATAGCCCACACTCAATCTACTGAGCTACACCAGTCAGGGTTGCTTGTGTCTTTTAACCTCACTACTGCCTACCCTCTTCTTTCTTGAAGAGATTGGAACAACAACAAAGAAGACTTGACATGATAGAAAATCTGTGAAGGCATAGCATTTATAAGAATATTTTCAAAAATTGTACTGTGGGTTTAGGCACTTTATACAAGAATTCTATCATTTAAATTTTCTCTTCAATTTGACTTAGCACCCCAGTCAACTCACACTACTTTTAAATAGTCACAAGTTTAATTTTACCATTCAAGAATGTATGGTAATCCAAACTGAGCTATTTAATCTAATAAAACTGTCATCATTTATTCAGTGCTTAGTATGTGCCAGACCCTGATACATCTTTTAAACTTTACAAAATTCTCATTAGATAGCCATCGTTATCCCATGTGATATAGTATATTTCTTTAAAGTAGCTAGAACCATATTACTTATTGGACATGCTTTTGTGTTGTATGCCTTTGTCATTTCTCATCTGTTAAGTCTATTCTCCACATTTTTATTCTAGTGAGGCCATGTAATTTTTACTAAAAAACACAGTGGAGGAGCCCCATGCCATTTCTTGTGGCATCACTTAGCTGGTCTGGCAGCTTCTGCTTCTGGTCTCTCAGAAACCAGTTACCATGTCAGATGCTGTGACATCCCTGTGGAAACCAGAGTGTAAAAAGCTCAAGCAACAGAAAGATCCCAAAGGATAAGGTGCTACAGGAGAGAGAGAAGTTGCGAGGATTACGGTGGCAGGCATGGTCATGAAGAAACCATCAGAACCCAGTTAAAAGCCAGAGCGTAGGCCCGAGATGTTGTGAACGAGAGACCACAGTCTTGTTGTGCCAAATCCAAATCCTTCTCCCAACAAATGGAGAGCATAATAACATGGCATTTTAATCTCTAAGCTTATGGTGGTTCATTATGCTGATCTATATAGCTGAAACACCACTGTTTTCAAAGAGGAAACAGAGTCTCAGAAAAAGTTAGAAATTTTCCTGAAGTTCACACATATGTAAAGTGGCTGAGTTAAGATTTGAACAATATGCTCTGGAATATATATCCCATGGTTTTACCTATTATGTAATGCAGGACCTCAATATATACCTTGAAAAGTTCTTTCTCTAAAGAGACTTATGTTGTAAGTAGTGCTATAGGGAGTATGTTACTTAAGAAAATAATCTTAGTTTATGAGTTATAACAAATGTGTGCTTATAACCAAACAAGTGCTACTAATTACAAATTTATTCTACCTATTTATTGAAACAGGCTGGCAGTCTTTACCTAAAAACACTTTATTTTGAACAAATAAAACTGCATAATTTTCTTACTTTAAAAATGTATTTATTTAGCATTTCACTAATTAAGTCTAAATGTCCAGAAGTTTTTTAGTAATATTTCAAACCAAATTTACTTAAATTATGCTTCACTATAAGTTATTTCTTAGTATTAAGATAAGAAGTAAAATAAAAGAGAGGTGTTAGATGACCTTTTCTGACTCTCGAGATCTAGGTAAACTGACAAAAATAACAAATTCTGTGTACAACAGAGAGTTGTTCTTTTTATTATTTTTTTATTTTTGTTACTGTTGGTGTTTACCTAGGTATTGAAAAAGGGAGCAAAAGGGACTTAGTTATTGAGCTTAATGAACTGGGAAGCATAAGTCTGTTTCCTAGTCAGGCAGTTCTAGCTTCACACCCCAGGGGGTTGCAGCCTTTCTCTGCCAAGGTGACGAATACTCTTCTACCCCATGACTTCAATTTCGGATTGCAAGGTGGAAAAAGAGGCAGTCAGGCACATGCACAGTAGAAGTCAAATGGCAGAGCAGGAGGCATGTGACTGAAAAAGCCTGTCAGTCTAGCCTAGAGAAAGAAGAGATCGGTTGGAAGGTAAATCCATCCAAAGCCCATGGAAGCCTGGAAAGTTGGTTTGTTCTTTCAAAAGGGCACCTGGTCCACCCCAAATCCAAACTAATATGATCCCAGGGGAACAAAGATGCTGTATCCCTCTTACCCACTGGCAGAAGCACTGGCCTGTGCATTCATGTACGCTCATCTGGGAGCACTGGACCTTGTGGATCTAGCAGCTACTGGAGCTGCAGCAGCTGGTGTGGACTCCTAAAGAAGTAATCTCTCTCCCTCTCTCTCTCTTTCTGTCTCTTGCCCGTTTGGTAATGTGCTTACCCTATGAGTTTGCATGTCCTCTAGCTATAGTCATGTGGCCTTAGCAGCCAGATGGCCAGCATCCATGTGGACTCTACCACCAGAGCAGCCTGGAACAACTGAAGCTAACTGGTTAAGGACTGCTTAGCAGGCCATAGCTGAGAGCACACGCTATGCTCGCTAGGTGCTGGGCCAGACGGTACTTTAATATGAAGCAGAAACTGTGACACTGACCTTTGTCTTGGCCTTGCTGAAAACATGGCTAGACTTTTTCAACAGTGGATCAGAGGGAGTGAAACATTGGAAACCCAGGGAGCAGCTTCAATTTCCACATGAATAAACCGTGCCACAGCACAATCTCCCATGCACAGGTCCTTGGAATGCTTTCCTTGTGGGCCATGTGGAACAGCCTAATTCTCAACGACACTCTCACATACACATATCTACTCTACATAATTATTCCAGGTTCGAAATCCAGGCTCATATTCAAATTTCACCAAACCCTCACAACAACAACAACACAATTCTCAAATTCTTGCTCCTCAAAGTTTCTTCATCTATCCAGGTCTTCTCCTTGGATTTTTAACTCATAGAACCCAATTTTACAAAAACTCTGGTTTCACTCTTTTCTTAGTTCTTTTTTATTTGTTTTTTTTCTCCTTTTTTGACTCCCCTTTAATGAGCACACCAAAGTAATGCTCTCTCGGTTTTTTAATATGAAATATTCTTTTTTTTAATTTAATTTAATTTAATTTTATTTATTATTTTATTTGTTGTGGTTTGAGCTCCTGCCTCCATGCATTCTCAAAGTCAGTGTCTTCTACACTGATGAGCCCATAAAAACATTTTCCTGAAAAAGAATATTCTCCTTCAAGAACAACTTTGGTGTTAGCTGTGAAAACAACAGTGTATTCACAATTCGTTTCTTGGTTCTGACCACTCTAAGCCTGATAACTTTTGGGAAGTTACCTAACACAGATTTAGTTTTCATGAAATAAATATTGAATAACAGAAACCTCAAAATGTTGCTAAGAAGATTCAGTGAATAAAGAAGGTTAAGTCTAACAAAATGAAAGAATTTCACAAACAACCATTTCCTTCCCGCTAATCTCCTGCCACCTATCCTCAGGCCTTTCTCCCAGCTATTAAAATCAATGCAGAGTGTTTCTTCATCTTTAAAAGAAATGTTACACAGTACCACCAAAGGTTCTTGTTATTTTTAAATAGCTTTTTCTTACCCTCATTATCACCTCTTGGCTTCCACCTCAGTCTGTGGATATGCCTGATTTTATAAGGTATCCCATTTTCTAGGTAAAAATACATGAAAGTAGGGAGCTCTTATGGTGGAGGCAGGAGTGCAAACCACAAAAAATAATAAAATGTTAAGAACGATACTTCCAATTTAAAAAATTCTATTCATATTCTGTGCTCCTAAATCTCTGGGAGGAAAAGCATATTCTCAAAAAACTGTTTTTGCTTATTTTATTAAATTGACCATGCACAATAATCATGCTATACTGCTAATGAAGACTGTGGGGTTTTATTATTTTCACAAAAATATTATACTTTTAAAAAGTTATAAAAATATCTTTGAAATAAAGTTAAAATGAAGGTGTCTTATCAGGCACAAGATATTTTTTGGTTTGATTTTGAATTTTCAATAAAGTTGTACAGATTATTATAATTAACACAATTATAATTATAATCAAAATAATTGCCACATTTGTTCAATATAAATTTCAATGAAGTGATGAAAGTTTAATATTTTTATGCTTTGATTAAGTACATTCAGCTTTTTTTGTACTTCATCTATATTAATATGACCTATTCACAGTAATACGCAAGTGAAAATGTCACTTGAATTAAAGTTGTATAGCAAGTCATAAGAACAAACTATAAAAGATAATGTCAATAACATTCCATAACTATTGTACATAAGAATTCTTATCTGCTTGGAATCACAAAAGGTGTTTGGATGCCAGTCAATTTATCCTAAAACATTTCCTAGGAGGAGGACAGGCCTGTTCACATTGGCATGCCACACTACTCCCTTTAGAGAAGGGAGGCCAAGGGAACACGAGACGGGGAAATGACTTAAAAATAAAGAGTAGATGTGGATAATGTTCCTCATCTGGAAAAAAGTTTAACTGGAAAAAAATTGTATGGCCTAAAGTTATGAAAAGTGTGAAAATGGGTGGAAATGTTCTTTAAATATTCGGTGTGGTGAGTGCTTATGGAAGTGTTTATCTACCTTTCATCTTTCAGATAAAAGGACATGCACTCCAGACACAAAGTTTGGTCTGCAGACATGATTTTGAATCTCACCAATCAGAAAAGTGCAATGACAGATAAAGATAAACCTGAAGCGAAATTGCTTTTATTTCTATTTTATCTGTTTATTTGCCAATGCTAAATAATTTCCATGTTTGATTTGGCTTCCATTGAAATCAGGTGGTTCTATGCTTTACTCCAAGCTCCAGGGGCATATGTGATTCAGGAATACCTAATAAAAACACTTCCTTTCCCAGGCCATAGTGATTAATTCAGGGATATGACCATGACCTAGTTTGTTCCAATGAGTTAGAACTCTCTAGAGCCACTGGAGGTATAACTTTTAAGTATTTGTTTCTTTAATATTGTTAAAAGAAGAAAGTTCTCAAAATAAAAGTTACTTGTGCAAAAAAAAAAAAAAAAGAGCATAGCTTTGCCCCTAAAAGTAAAGGATCGATGCTATGGTTTTGTCATTCAAGGTTTGTTTCCTTCTTCTTCTTTTTTTTTAGAGTCAGTATGATAGCTCTGTCTGCTACTGATTTCTCAAGGAAAATTGAATCTGTAAAGACTTGAAAGCCAATGGGAAGGGTCACCTACACTTTAGCACATGACAGATAGTATTGCCTTGCTTTATGAAAAGGAAATGACTGGCTAGTGAATTTGAAGATACCAGAGGTTGTAGCTTACTTAGTAAAAGTATATAGAAAGTGTACACTTTTGACTTCTGACTAAGATGGAGGTGTAGGTAGATACATTTTTCCTCCTCACACAACCAAAGGAAGGAAAACAATAAATTTAAAAACAAAAAAATAACCAGAAATGTCAGAAAATCGAACTGTATGAAAGTCAGAGAACTAAGAAGTTAAAAAAGAAACATTCATTCAGACTAGTAGAAGGGACAGAGACAGGCAGCTGGGGTGGAGAGGACTCAGGGCAAGGTGGTGGCTGGCGGACCGGGCAGTCCTACATTTATATGTGGACAAGCCGTGAGGAACAACTGGGGAATGAGTTAGACCACACAACCTGGGGTTCCAGTGCCAGAAAAGAAAGGCTTAAAATTTCTGGTTGTAAAAACCTGTGGGGGTTGCAGTGGCAGGATAAACTCCCAGCTTCACAGGAACATTTATTGGAGAGACCCCAGAGTCCTAGAATGTACATAAACCACTCATCTGGAATCAGCACCAGAAGGGCCCCATTTGCTTGTGCGTAGCAGGGGACGTGACTGACAGCCCTTTGAGAACTGAACAAGTGGCATTGCTCCCTCTCTGATCACCCCTCATATACAGCATCACAATGCGGCAAAGTAGGTTGCCCAAGCCTCCACCCCTTGCAACTCCACAGGTACACCGAGATAAAGAAATATGGCCCAAATGAAAAAATCAACACTACAAAAATAGAACTAAGCAAAGAAGAGGCGGCCAAACTATCAGATGCAGAGTTTGAAATACTGGTAATCAGACACTCACAGAAATAGTTGAGGATGGTCGCAAACTAGAGGAAAAAAAGTGAAGGCTATGCAAAGTGAAATAAAGGAAAATGTACCAGAACCAACAGTGAAGGAAAGGAAAGCAGGACTCAAATCAATGATCTGGAGCAGAAGAAGGAAGAATAAACATTCAGCCAGAACCAAATGAAGAAATAAGAATACAGAGAAATGAGAAGAAGCTTAGGAACCTCCAAGACAACTTTTAAGGTTCCAACATCTGAATCATAGGGGTGCCAGAAAGAGAAAGGAAAAGGCAATTGGAAACTTATTTGAAAAAATAATGAAGGAGAACTACCCGAATCTGTCAAAGGAAATAAACTTCCAGGAAATCCAGGAAGTTCAGAGAGTCCCAAAGAAATTGGACCTGAGGAAACACACACAAAGGCACGTCATAATTACATTACACAAGATTAAAGATGAAGCAAGAATCTTAAAAGCAGCAAGAGAAAAAGAGACAGTTACCTACAAAGGAGCTCCCATAAGGCTATCAATTGATTTTTTGAAAGAAACCTTGCATGTAAAAAGGGGCTGGAAAGAAATAGTCAAAGTCATGAAAGGGAAGGACCTACATCCAAGATTCCTCTATATAGTGACACTATCATTTAGAATAGAAGGGCAGATAAAAGGCTTCCCAGATAAGGTCAACGTAAAAGAGTTTGTCATCTGCAAGCCCTTATTATATGAAATGTTAAAGGGACTTATCTAAGAAAAATAATATGATAAAAAAATATGGACAGTAAAATGACCACAAACTCACAACTATCAACAACTGAACCTAAAAAATCAAACAAAAATGAACTATGCAAACAACTAGAACAGGAACAGAATCACAGAAATGGAGATCACATGGAGGATTATCAGCAGGGAGAGGAAGGGGAAATGGGGGAAAAGGTACAGGGAATAAGAAGCATAAATGGTAGGTGAAAAATAGACAGGGGAGGTTAAGAATAGTATAGGAAATGGGGAAGCCAAAGAACTTATATGTACAACCCATGGAAATGAACTGTGGGGGCAGGGGGGAATGCTGGTGGGAAGGGAGGTGCAGGGGAGAGGGGAATAAAGGGCAGGTAAAAATGGGACAACTGTAATAGAATAAACCATACAATATACTTAAAAAAGAAAATATACACTTTTTCCTTTAATTTTGAGAGAATATGCAAAAATGTTCCCAGAATACTGGGTAATACAGAAATTTATTAGTGTAGCAGGTCTACAAAAGTTCAAGTAATTTATCTTTAACCCTCTTTAAACCTGCTTACTTCCATGCTTTAACTCTTTTTGATTTAATGTTCTTAAAGTTGTGATACAGTGTAATGTTTTTGTAATGGTTACATGGTCTAGGTCCATGTGAATAAATTTTGGATAATGTAAATATATTTCAGTTGAAAAAAACATTCTCCTGAAGTTGAATTTTACCAGACACAGGGAAAATCTGTTTCCAGAGGGATAGATGCTAGAAACTAGGTTATTTTGCTTTGGCATAACTGCATATTAAGTGCTAGGGACTAGAATAATTTGCTTAGTAAAATAGTAATTCTGATGTAATTGTTATTTCTGATAATTACTTGCCAATACTTATTTTATTGAAGCATTGAATGGAAATGCCATAGGAATCATTATCACTACATCTTTCAAGTTTTTGATGGTTGTTTAATTCCTGGAATTTTCAAAGAGGCTGTATTGTATTTTGTTATTGAGAAAAAATTACCGGTACTCAGGATGAAATGTGCTCATCTTATGCACACAGCTGATGAGCTTTTGTAAATGTATTCACTTAAGCAATCATGACTCCAAATAAGACATAACACTTTTTCATTTCCCAAGAAATTTCTTTCATGTTCTTCCAATTATATCTTCAAGCAACCCCTTAGTATCCTACTTTATAGTATCAGATAACTTCTTTAGATCTAGGAAGCTCAGACTTTTTTTTTTTTTTTAATTCAAGAGTGTTGCAACTCTTAATCTGATACTGCAAATCTCCCCTGATCTCACCTTTGCTCTGGAAATCCCTATTCTAATTTATCATTCTAAATTAGTGGTTCCAGTACTTAAACAGGCAAATAATGCAACAGTGTGTAGCTTTCAGGAAACACCTCATTTCACAGTACAAATGCACAGTGTTCCAGGCCTTGCTTAGTGACCTGTGATTATTTGGATATATGAGCTGATATCTCAAGGACTCAGAATGCCATTGCAAGGTATTGATCAAAATCCTCCTAGTAGTCAAGTGAAAAGTAAAATTTGACCTTAAGTTTACCTCAGAGAAAGACCAAAAGGATGGTAAAGAAATCTGGCAGTAACATTTCTGTCTCTGGAATAGGTAGAAATGTTTGAAATAAATATGGCAGTTCAATCAGGCTATGCACCATTAAAAAGGAATAGCTATATATGGATGATATTTCTAAAAGAGGGGATGCTCATCATGCATAAGTGATATGTAGCTATTCATTACCTTTCTTCTACCATATTATTCAAACATCTATTAATGATTTGGTAAGGAAGTGCCACTTGGGGGAAATTTGATTATACTGTTGGAATAGTGTTACAAATAAAGCTTGATACAAAACAAACACACATGGAAATTTAGAGATTATGTTTTTTATTCAGCAAATATTCATAGAGTCTCTATTTATACATGTAGTTATTTGTTTAATGCTAATTTCACATGTGCTGATACATAATGTTTGATTATTGTTTTTAAAACAAAATATATTTGGTAATCAAACATTAAAAATAATATAAGAAGTACAATAATTTTGATGCATAGTAGCTAAATTACTTCATTATATCTTTTCTTAATACCATTTCATGGATACTATATTGTTCTGAAGGTGCATTTTTTCAATGCATTCATATTTGTTTTATATAATTGCCTGTAGTCTTATTTAAAGTTGAATTTTATGGTTACTAAATTTGGTATTATAGGCACCATTAGTTGAATTTTCTCTACTGACAATAATAGTTTTAACTCATAAATATTCTGCAAATGCTGCAGTACTCAGTAAGTTCAGAATATATCTTGTGAAAATAAAGATTATGCTAATATCTGTATAATATTCATAATAGTACTAGTTTATAATATTTATAATGTAAATTCTATTTGTCTTGTATTACTTTTAATTATATTTTATTATTTATGCTACTTCACTTGTCCTCATTTTTCCCCTTTCGCCCCCCTCTACCCAGCTACCTGACTCCCTCAGACAATCCCCACACCATTGTCCATGTCCATGGGCCATGCCTATATTTTCTTTGGCTACTCTACTGCCTATACTGTACTTATATCCCCATGACTATTCTGTTACTATGAATTTTTACTTCTTAATCCCTTCACTTTTTTCCCCTCATCTCTCCAACATTCCTCCTATCTGGCAACCATCAAAACATTCTATGTATCTATGAATCTGTTTCTGTTCTGCTTGTTTATATTTTGTTTTACATTTAATATATAAATATTTAAGTCCAATTATTTATTTTCATATTCACTTTTGGTTCCATTCAAAGTACCTTTCTTCAACAAGTGTTCTTAAAAGATATATCTCATAAATCTGCTTTCTCTATTTATATT